>JAQFZY010001293.1:0-16572 GCA_034696285.1 Hypogastrura burkilli
CTATGGTTGGTATTTATTATAGTATAAATATAAATGTAATCAGCCGAGAAAGTAAAAACTACCGCAATAAGTGTATGATGTATACATTGGCGGTCCTATGCTGATATTTTTGAATTCTGTAGCGCGAAAAAAACCTAAACAAAGCGGACGGAGAGTATGCTGCCTGCGCGCGCGCGATATTCAAGTCTGAAGTCTTCCTCCAAGAATTGAATGAGGATGTGGAGGGCATGACCTCGCGGACCATTTCCTCTTACTATCTTGTTAGTTTGGGTCAAAGCCAAGTGCATAAGGAAAACGAGTCCATAATGCTGCTCATCCAGAAAGGGAGCCGCTTGAAAGTAACTTCTATGTATATAATGTACATTCAAAAATATGTAGACGAGCGATACTATGACCCACACGCGTGTACAGAAAATCTTCAAACAAATTTAACACTAGTTATAATTAGATTTATTTTACTCAATTGCTTTTGGCGACATGTCCCAGAATTTGGTCAAGGGTCACGGCTACGCCAACCGTATTAAAACAAAGTTACTAAATGATCGAGATGTTCTATGTATATAAATACAAATACTACTGACTCTTCAAGAAAATTTAGCTCAACTTATAATGTGAGTTAAAGCATAAAACCTGCGAAATATATTTATGTAATTCAGTAAAATTTTTATTCCTCTAAATCACTAATGAGAATTAATATTAGGTTGAAAAATGGAATAAAGTCCCATAAATCCTGCATTGCCCATTGTCATCAAATACCATGCCTTATGGATAAGTAGGTGAAAAAGTTTCGGATTTAGAATGAATTAGAGTAGTTCACAGTATTTCACCTTATGACTAATTACAGTCGTCTCCCTCAGGGACACGCTCTGGATCCCTAATCCATGCTTTAAGATAGATTAACAATTATGTATTGCTCATGACAATGAAAGGTGCCACAGACGCCAGTCATGTCACGGCACCCCTTGACGCCTCACTTCTATGAAACTGAATGACGACACAAAACGAAAGGCCCTACACACACCTCGTATTCATTCATAATACTCATATTAAATAACCCACTGCAAATGAAATCTGACTGCCGAATTTGCCCTGTTGTGTAAGGGCAGGCCTAGGTGACGAATATGCAAGGGATAAGCACTTAATTGGGATTAGCTTATGCCTAAAGCTTAAGAGACACTGCCTTAGAGTCTGCAGCAAGTTAATCTACTTCGCTCAATTATTGTAGCGTGATGCCCTGATGCATGGCGTGTGTGCTTTATGCTCTTAGGTAATAGTAATAGACAATAGGCAGGGCCTAAGATGCACACAATAATGCTGTATGCAGTATTCCGTGTGAAGTTATGTTATAAGTGCACCTATGCTCACTTGGCGTGAACCGCGTCTCGTCTCATGTCTTTAAACAAATTGTACCTGCTCAGACTACCTTACTTCCTTAAGTCCCTATCCATGTACCTTACAGTACAGTGCGATATTAAGTAATGATTCAAATGATCACTTTTCTTTCACTTATGATCATTTAAGGCACTAGATACTGTAGAAAACAATGGTTACCTGCAGGGGGCTGGGATGAGGTGGACATATTGTTGTAGCTGTACGTACTTTAGGCTATATTGTACATACAATAGTTCAGGTGCATGAGCTCACATTTTCCAAGATTTGGAGTTGTACCTAAACTAAGATCGTTTTCCATTACCATTAGTTTAGTTAGGTTAATGGGCCTGAGTACTGTAACTACAAGCAAATCCCAGGCTCCTGCTGCAAATTGTCAATTGTCCAACTCCCAATTTTTTTGCCGCCATAAGTTTCTTTTTCATGGAACTACTAAAACGTATTGTGTTGTAATTGGGATCCCTGCTTGGACTTGGGTACCTGGGGATAGGTACTAGGGGGTTCAATAATGAGACAAAGAGGGACTTGGATAAGACTCAACAGTTTTCAAGTTGAGGCTTCTATTTCTATTCCATCCTACACCAAAGTGCCGGTCAGAGTATTGAATTTCTGCATGTGAAATTTTGCTGTAGAAGTTCGCGTGTCGTCCAGATAGTTACTGCCGTTGCTCCACGGAAGTTTAGCATCAGTGTCAAGCTTGGCTCCGTACCTCCGTTGTACGACATGGATCTCAGATTTATTGAAGCCGGAGTCGGTGGGCTAAGTACGAGCCAGTTGACGACCTTTGCCCAGCTCCTTATTGTTGGGGTAGAGATAATTGCACCGATCCTCTATACTTGGAACGTTTGGGACTCTACAATGGAGCGGATGCGGAGTCGGACGGATCCGCCGGACCAAGAATTTGAGTTTATTGTTGGTAAGTCCGGGATGACGGTCAATACTAATATAATCCATTGTATTGCAAATGGTTGTATTCACATAATCCAACAAAGCTTTAAACAGTTTTTCTATTTCGACAACTGCTAAATGAGTTCAGTAGACTTTGCTGCATTCCTACTCAAAGAGAAACCGACTAATACTATTTTGGCAAGATAACGTATAATCTACTTACCGGCTTCGGTATTTCACCGGATGATTTTATAGGTTGATATATGTATATCACCAATCACCGGCTTCAATGGCTACTCTATGAATTTAGGTTAATGTTATATGGCAGCCAGTATAGTACATATATGTTGTAGATTGTTTAGGAAATTGGAGTGACTGCTCTGATACTGACTGGCCAGTTTTATACGTCGAATTCAGTCAATGCAATATGGCATATTGAAATCCATTGTTTTAATTCTTGGTAAAGGTTAGCTCTAAACCAAAAATCATCATCTTATACTCTTTCCAATGGGGTAATTTATTTTACAATGTGATCTGAAGAAATTACTAAAAATCTAAACAAAATGTGACCAATCAGTGAGAACAAACATGTTTTAGATTTTTCATTAATTTCCAGGCATTACATACATTATATTGTAAAACATGCACACCATTGGAAAAAGCTAAAAACTCCGGTTTACAGACAAAGCCAACCTTTGTCAAGAAGTATAATAAACCGTTGTAACGGGCATAGACAAAGAGCGGAGTGTGATATGTGATCACACGTGACGTCAAAAACTATATCTACAGTATCACTATCCGCTAAACAGCGCCATTATCAGGAATCATTTGGTGAAACCGGTTTTAAATCGGTCCATTGTTTCTATAGTTATAGGTACTTAAACACTGCAGACCTTGACCTTTGACGCGACGACTTTATTACCTTAAAATTATGAGACATTAATTACTGAAACCGTTTTAGAAGCTTTGAGCTTGGCCTTTGACCCAAGCGCTTTAAAATGATACGTTATACACACCACACCATACGCATGAATCCATTGGCGAAAACCGTTGTAACCGTTTACACTAAAACCTCTAAAACTGAGGTTCGTATCTTTTCACTAACGTCCGTTTTAAACTGCGGTTGGATTTCCTATCGGAAGTCGCCTAGTCTTATACAATATGAAGTAGCACTATGAATTATATAAATTTAACCTAGATTTCTACATCAGGAATTGTAACACCGTTTTAAAATCGACCGACGGCTCTTAAGTTAGGGGAATTTGAAAGCGCATGGCCTTGACCTTTCACCTTTGACCCGGCGTAGTTAGCACAATGGCATCAGGATAAATGGATCGGTGAAACCCATTTTTATATCATTGCAGCGCGTGTTACGTCGTAGGGTGACCTTGACCTTTATAACAGGGTATATGGTATATAACCGACATCGAGCTGCGGGTCAAAATTAGGAATCGTTTGGTAAAACCAGGTTCGGAATCGGATAACTGGTTCCTGCGTTATAAACCCGACATAGACAGACAGACAGGCAGATAAACAAACAGAAAAGTGGATCACATAAAAAAGCTCCGCTCTTTAATAATGGATTTTAATATCCTGATACTTGTACACGTGCGGGTATTGTTAGTCCCTACTTGTCCTTTAAATTCGAATGTGTTTCCATGAACTTTATGCAATTTAATCAAGCTGATACTTAAGGCCACTTTTTTCCAGAGTAATATCACATTTTCCCTAAAAAGAGGAATCTCAGTCTGAGATCTCCGATGACAAAGGATCAGAGTACAATACAATGTTTAGGATTTTCCACCGTCATCGTACTTAAAGAGGTCCTAAGCTGTGACTCAACGACGATGTCTATTTAACGCATTTAACCGAGAATAAAAGCAAGGTTATGCTAATTCATGAAACATGACTTCCGTCTCCAGTCTGGAGTGGAGCTGGAGTCCTTAGGCTGTTTGAATACATTTTTATACATTATTGTTTTATACATGTAGACAATGGACAATGCTTGATTTTTTCATACTTTTCAATTTAAAAAACACTTCGAATACGGACTTTTTCTTACCTAAAAATGCAAATTGCTATGCAGTTACAAATTAATAGAGCTTAAAGAATTACGAGTAATTTACGCCTGATGTATGAAATGAATTCAATGAGTTGGATCCGCCATTAGCCTTTAATTACAAAACAAATGACACCGACCAATTCGAGTGGATCACGAATAAAAAGGCAAATTAAGTTTGCTGATTACACGTTGCAAAACCTATTGCATTACGAATTAAGATTATACAGATATGCATCCTCTTCTGGGTTCAAGCGCTCGCTTTATTGCAATGTAAAGGAAATCGATAAATTGTCAATCCCGGAGATAGTTTTAGTCTATATGTGACTTCAGTTGCATAGCTAACTTCAAACAAAGGAACAAAACTTTGCCTAAATCTAGATAACCTTGGAAGCAACTGTATACTGTATCATTTAAGACGTCCATAAGGACCCGGAATTTAATTACTACGGAAATTAATTGAGCTAAACCGGAAGAATTAGACTCTCACGCAGACGTGTGTAATTGTTCGTGTAGTCATTAGTCGAACTTCTGGATTAATATATACGGTCTCCAAAAACATGTAATCGGAATGAACATGTTTCAAGTTTCAATTTGTGATTTTCTTTTAGGATAGTATTGACAATTGCTGTCCTATAATAAATCCATTTATTTCCTGGAAAACGTTTTTTTAATCTAGTTTTTAGACACACTACTGTATACCAAGCAGGATGTAAGAGTGATTGAAATGGCTTAGTTACAGGAAACCAAAATAAAATTATACATGCATTAGAGTAACCAGTTATTATGTTATTAAAGAGCGGAGCTTTTTTATGCGATCCACTTTTCTGTCTGTTCTGTATGTCTGTCTGTCTGTCGGTCAGTCTGTATGTCTGTCTGTCTGTCTGTGTCGGGTTCATTACTCAGAAACCACTGATCCGATTCCAAAATTGCTTTCACCAAACGATTAATAAATTTTACCCGGAGCTCAACGTCGGGACAAAGCACCTATATACATATACCCTGTTATAAAGGTGAAGGTCACCCTATAGCACAATACACCTTGTACTAAATTAAAAATGATTTTCACCGATCGATTTCTCTTAATGTCATTGTGCTAAATATGTCGGGTCAAAGGTCAAGATGATGTGCTTTCAAATGCCCATAACTTAAGAACTAATGAGCCTATTTGAAAACGGTTTTCACCAATGGATTCCTACTAATGGTGCGGTTTACGTAACGTATCATGCTAATTAGCTTGGGTCAAAGGTCCTCCAATCTAGTCAACAAGCTTTACACCAGTTTCTAAAACGGTTTCAGTAATCAATGTATCATAATGTTAAGCTAATAAAGCCGTCAAGTCAAAAAAGGTCAAGGTCTGCATTCTGCATCGTTTAAATGCCTTTAACTCACGAACCTATAGAATGTTCCGATTTTAAACCGGTTTAACCAAATGAGTCCTGATAATGGCGCTGTTTAGTGGGTTAAAGGTCAAGGTCATAGTAGGTATAGTCTGTGACGTCACAGATGATCGCTTATCACGCTCCGCTCCTTGGCTATGCCCGTTACAAATTTTTAGTGGTTATATTGAGCAGGAGAAAAACTAAAAGCTAACATTTCGAAAAAGCTTTAGAGCTAAAATTCACAGGCTCAAGCAGTTAAGCGTGCTTCTTTTATAACTTGAGTAAGCATGGTCTTGAAATGTGTATGCAATAAAAAGTAGGTCTTGTCCTTAGTAGTTGATAATTGCTAATTTGTACCTGTCTTTTACCTTTAACATATGTATCAATATCAATGAAATATTTGAACTGTATAGTTGGCTCAGGCTCTGCTGGAGCCGTAGTGGCAAACCGCCTGTCGGAATCCCATAAAGTGCTGCTCCTGGAGGCCGGCGGAAACCCGCATCCTTGGCTAAGACTACCGATCATGACCTATTTCCTCCATGGCATGGCCCCTGTGGACTGGAAATGGAGGACTGTCCCACAGGCTGCTTCCTCCTTTGGCCTTCGGGATAATGTAAGGCCCGGATTTAATACTACCTACATCAAAATACATATTACTGTATCTAGAGTCAAATTAATTGACGGAAATACAATAGCTGAGCTTAGGCGAAAAATTAGTTTTTTTTGTAGTATTTACATTTATAGGGCCTTTGTACAGGTATGTATTCTGTTTAACTATATTTTTATGCTGCAATAATATTAAAATCCCTGTCATGATGTCGAATTACAAAGCGTTGAAAAGTAGTCCCTCGCTCGCGAACGTTTAATTGCTAGGCCTATGCCATGGCGCTGCGCGCCGTGCGATGTGTTGGGCCAAAGGAGTCATTACAGTCCATGTTTAAACCTAACCAAACCTATATTAATCGAATCTACGTTTTAGAAATTTTTAAATTTCGACATTTTAAGTTCGACATTTTATTCTTTGAGATTTTAAACGGGAACCGAATATTAAGCCTACAAAAAACGATATTGTTTCACACTATTATAGTTTTTCTAAGACAAGCTTTCTTTTATGGATAAAAAAAATGTTATTTCTTTGTTTTATCGCAAGATTTTGAAATCCTTTGTTTATTTATTTCACGATTAAGACGGCTAAGGTCGTATGATATCCTAAATTAATCCATGCGTTGGTGTTTGGCATACTTACTTAGTTTTTACAGTACCTACTATTTACCTGAGCTGGTTCTTCATAACTATATGCTATGTAATTTACATATACGGGTACTATGTATATTTGAAGAAGGGCCTATGTAGTATTGCCCAATCCAATCTATTCATTTTACCTAAAGAGTGAAAGTAATGATATCATCGATCTCGAGACACAGTTGTTGTAGATAAATAGTAGTTCCAACTCCCAAGACTAAGCCACCTTGAACTTTACAATCCATTCACTTGTTTAAATGCACCTGTTGTGTGGCCAACGGCCAACGTAAAGGCTTGAGCCAGGAGGAGAGGAGTCCACAATTCATTATGCCATGCCCTTAACCGCCAATATTTCGCAACCTCTCTGATCCTGGTCATCCCTTCTGAATATTAGCACCCACAAATACTGTATTTACGCAATCCGCAATCTCCATACGTATTAAATTAATTAGGGGAGGTCCATTGAGGTTCCATAAATAGTTAAGTGCGGTGGGTGGGAACTTAAGGCGCTAATTCATAATTCATACACTACTGTATGCAAGCTGCAATTAATTCCCATTTGCCTCACCACTCACTCACCGTTAATAAAGTATTTTTATTTAGCATATTACTTGTTTGACCAGTTAGCGTACAGGAACACAGTATATTGACAGGGGCACAGAGCACGACATTGCGAATAAGAACTAACAAGTTGTAATATCAATGCAAGTAACAGTTTGAGGCAATAGGGCAAGTCAATATGTGCACTGTGCAGCGTGGCCGTGTCCGACGTGAACTTTAATACACACTCAAGATCAGTGGAAGAGGGCTAACCATTTTGCTCTTGTGCCGATTACCAAGAAATAATTGAATATGAAATATGGGAATCCTCGTAAAGGGGTCTTGCGCCTCAAGAGCAGGAGGGACCTGCTTAGGAAAGGAATTCCTAATGTAAAAGATGTCTCTGTGGCGAATTTTCGAGCCACTACATAGTCACTGATGGTTTCTACAACAGATTACTACTCAAAGTCAGGTGAAACAGCGGATATACCTTTGACCTCAATGGGACCTGGTGCAGGCTTGACCAAGAGCGCTTGAGTTCTGTCATCTGATGATTATTATACCCATTAGATTACAGAACCGTCAGTCTTTATTGCTTTACGGCTCATTTGATCTTGTACCTGCTACGTGTTGTGGATTTAGTATATGAGTAGCCTGTCGCATTTGCATGTCAATCCTTTCCCAAATACTTAAACTAAACTGCCACGTGTACTCGTTTAGTTGCACTAAAATACCAAATTACTTCAGTAGTAGTACTTACGCATTGTTACGATAATAATGCGTAACGCGCGATATTACATCACTTAATAAGATCGAAATTTTATATATAGGTACCTACTTACCTATCTGGATTTAATATTAATCCTGCCCAGAAATATAAATTTCAGCCCAACACAAAGTATGCAAGAATGCAAAATGCTCAAATTTAACACAAATACATATTTTATTCGGTTATACCGTTATACGGTTTGTTTTATGATAAAGCGTGTACTTTTTGAGCAGTATTAAATACAGACCGATATACAATGTACATATAATTTTTTTCGTTTTCACTCCAGGTCACATACTGGCCGGCCGGAAAGGTCCTTGGCGGATCCTCGAATATCAATGGAATGATATTCATTCGTGGGAACGTTCAGGGGTTTGACACTGTAGCCAATCTAACCGGAAACTCGGAATGGAGAATGGAGAAAATGCTCAAGATTTACAAAGGGCTGGAGGACTATAACGGATATTTCGAAAACGGTTCGTTTGACACTTACAATGGACCTTTCCTAATGGATTTTTGGAGCTTAACAATTTAGTACTATGATTCCAAAGATTTGGATCAAATGCATGGGAAAGGCGGCCGGTTGTCCATTGAGAAGTCTCACATGCATCATTGTACGCTCCAGCTCCTCAAAGCCGCTGAAGAGCTGGGCTACAAGATTAGGGATCCCAACAGCTACGGTCCGGTCACAGATGGTAAGGTCACCGGTTAATGCTCAAGGTCAATCCGGATGAAGCCTGAAAATGGGAACCTCATAAGCATGCGGGAATCAAGCATAAATTAACTTGACCTTGACCCTTCATCTAACTTCTTGAAACACTTCCAGGCTTTGCTCCCATGGACTTCTACCTGAAGAACGGACGACGCTGGTCGTCATACGAAGGCTTTCTAAAGGATATTATTGGACTGCGTCAGTCACTAACCGTTCAGAGATATGCGACTGTCACTAAAGTAAGCCCTGTGCAGTTTATCCACTGTTGTGGCACCAATTGACCTGGACCCATATTAATTATAGGTGCTCCTTGATGAGCGAAACCGTGCCTGGGGCGTGGAGTACATGCAGGACGGCGTGTTCAAAGTAGCCCGAGCCTCCAAAGAGGTCATTCTCAGTGCGGGCTCCATCCAGTCCGCCAAATTGCTCATGCTCTCCGGAATCGGGCCCCGCCATCACTTGCACGACATTGGCGTTAGTAGTCGACTTGTATTTTTCATGCCGGAAAAACTATTGCATTCTTCGGAATCGGATTCACTTGCTTCAGTAGCCTAACGTTTAAACCAAGCTAAACAGCTTAGCTGAATTTAGATATTTGGTTTTAAATCTTCTGGTAAAAGCCTTTACTTTCTCCGGCATTAATCTTACACTAACTCATTAATGTTCTAATTACCGTAAGGTTATCTTTGTCTATAATACTGAGCCTTTAATTGAAGATCCACGTCAAAGTTGACCTGCCGGTTGGTGAGATCCTGCAGGACAAGTACGGGGTCTTCCTGGGCCCGTTCCTCTCCAACGAGGGCACGTCCTTCGTCCGAGAGCGTGACATTAACATGCGGTCCTTTATGGAATGGGTCGTGAGCGGGACGGGCCCGCTCCAGTGCTCCCGCTCCGAAGCCACCTACACTTGGGCCAGCTCCTACGCCAAGAAGGACGGCTATGCCGGGTTCCCTGACCTCCACACTTACTTCATGGCCTGGTCCGTGGACGAGCGGTACGAGGATGACATGGCCAAGGTCTTCAACATGCGGAAGGACATTTCGAGGAAGTACTATGGGAAGGTCAAGGGGAAGGATGCCTTCTTCCAAATGGTATCCCTCAACAAAGTGTTCGGGACGGGGAACGTAAGGCTCTCGAATCGGGACCCCTTCTCAGCACCCCTCATTGACCCAAAGTACCTCCAGCATCCAAGGGACGTGGAGGCACTGGTTGAAGGTTAGCTTTAGTTTAAATTAACTACAATATATTTTTTTAAATAAATGACTGTCTTAAGGCTTAGCATTTCTCTAAAAATAAATGTTCTCCTCGTAGAATTATTATTTTCCAGGGTTAAAAATAACATGGATTGAATGACACTGACCGTGTTTCCTAGGAATTAAATTTGCGGTAAGCTTGGTCGAGACCACGGAGAGCTACCGGGAGATCAACGGGACGCTCCTGCCAATTCCGTTCCCGGGCTGTGAGGGCCACGTATTTAAGAGTGACGCCTATTGGGAGTGCTTCGCGAGGCACGTCACGGTCTCCGCTTACAAGTACTCAGCAACGGCTCCAATGGGTCGTGACCGTTCGGATCCTGAAGCCGTCGTGGATTCGGAACTGCGGTAAGTGTAGGTCTAGGTCGGCTGGTACAGCCAGTCTGGACTTGATGTGGGCTTAATGCTTAACCATATTAACGTTACAGTGTATTCGGAACGACGGGGCTCCGGGTCGTGGACGCCTCTGTACTCCAAGTCAGGCATTTGTCTGTTAATCATGTTACAGGTAAACCTTTACAAATATTATTCACACATTTTTAAAATCAACATTTGAAAAAATACGAAGATCTTTGCTTTACGTCTCATCAGTACAAGCCGTCGCAGAAGTAGCCTCCCAGTTCATCAAGCAGTTTTGGGCTAAGGATAAACGGAGTCGGTATAAGTATAAGGCCTTTGAGCCCACCGACTACCAAAATAATGTGATATAACTAATTGCCCACAACGCAGAAATTGTTCCTTATTCGTGACAAAAATGTTTGTAATATTATTATAAGTATTAATCATCTTGTTTCTTGCTCTGTTTACCTGTTTTTTGTTACCAAGAACTTCTATTTTATACATTACTACATATACTTATGGGTACGTAGGCTTATGAGCTTGTCTCTAGCTAATTTACGCTCACGCCTACTATTAATATTAAATAATTAATTATAGAGACCCTAGACTATAAAATTGCCATAAAAGTGTACCTACCAATACCAATACAAACAGAAGAAATACATAACTAGCCAGTTTATATGTACAATTAAAATTAAAGAGTCTGAAGGACACATCCATTTTGCATATCAAGATATCTATATTATTATCAAAATTATTGAATTATTGAAATTTTACATATTTGTGTATGGCACAAATCTGATTCATATTATACATATAATTATTTATAATATGCACCGGTCCACTTGTGCCTGTCTGGCCTCTTTCGGGTAGTCCTATCAGGCCGTCGCTCAGGGAGCTCGTAGCGCTTCTCCCAGTTCGCGGGTATTGGAGCCAAGGTAAAATCCCAAAGGCCTGCTTCCTGTAAAGCATTATACGTTGGAATCGAAAGAGTCATATTGCTTCGCTAAGATTTAAATTTGCTCATTTCCATATTCTGCTCAAATCTGTACTTTTTGGCCAGCGTAAAATACAAGCCGTAGAGTAATACCAATATGTGTAGTAATAGCAGTAAATGCTTACAGCTGTTGTCTGAGGAAGCGGTTCGTCCACAAGACGGTGGACCGTGCGCGGCTTCCCGCCTTTCCACAGGCCTCTTCCTTGCGCCTGAGGAACTTCCTTATGTGAAGCTACCGGCGGACTTTGTTGACTTTCAGTGCTTGACCTGACCTCGAGGAAACCATTAATGGCTCTTCCGAATTCTGCAGGTTCTTGTGTCGAAGTATTTTCGGAACCGGTAGGAACTTCCGTGGTTGAACTCTCCGTCGGTAACATTTGGACTCCTCTTCCAAGATCTTCCGTTTGCGTCGTGTAATTATGTGACACAGTTGTATTATCAAGGTCAAGTCCAGGCTCCGGGATCACTGTTGTAGCTTCAGAGGTTGAAAGTACTAAATCCAGGTCATGCGCATGTGCGTACGGAACTGTTGAATTTTCAAGAGTTGGCCCCGGGGTCGTTATGTTGGCCTCCGTGAAATTCTTCGAAAGTGGTAGCAACCAATGAATTCCTCTACCAAGTCCTTGTTCTACTAAGAGTTCTGGCTTCCTGGACGCAGATTCCTCGGAACAAATCCTTGGCGCAAGCCTCATTTTTGAGCGCCTAGGACGCAGGGTTGTTGGTTTCCGATTCAGGCGCCTTCGCCCAATGTGCTTCCTCCTCTGTTCTAAGCGCCTTCTCTCATCCGGCCTAAGGCTTACACAGGGAGTGAGCTTCTTCCATTTCCAAGTTTTGGAAGCTTCTGCCAAGCCTTCTGACTCCATTTCAGCCTCACGCAGCATTTCGTTCAGTTGCCAGTTGCACTCGTAACTAGTCACACTGTTAGGCGACTCCGTTGTTGCGGGCCCTTTTCGGAGACGATGACGAATCCGCTTGGCACTATTAATGCTGCGCCCATTTTGAGTCAGCTTCCTGTGTAAAGCTGGAGGTAGCGTGGACTTGATTTCCCGCCTACAGGTCCTCATGTACCAAGTTGTTGATGGCTTCCTGAAGCCTTTTTTATTGGAATTTACAGTCTTGATAAACTCGGTAATGGCTCTACTTCGGCTTATTGATTGGAGTGACGGGACTTTGATTAGCATTCCAGCGCTTCGGAATTCATATCTGGCTCTGCGTCGACTCCTACTAGAGCTATGCGCTAGTATACTGGGTGGCTCCATTTCGATTCTGAAGCTGGATACAGACCTGCCTCTGGGTCCCGTTCTCTTTAGTTGCCGTTCCGTTACATTGTTAGCATATATAAAGCTTGATATTGACCTGCCTCTGGGTTCCGTTTGGTTATACAGTAGTTCCGTTCCGTTTCCAGCGTATACGAGCTTGCTTCCGGGGTTGTTTTGGATTGGCTGTCCTCCGGTAGAGTTTTCGAATCTTGAAATAAAGCTTGTTCTGCTTTCCTTAGCCGCTGGCCGCTGTCCAGCCTCTCGAAACTCAGCTATAGACCTGCTTCTGCTACCCTGGGATCTTGTACCCGCTGCCTCAATTACCAGAACCTTTTAACAAAATTAAAATGACTAACGAGCGTGACCGATAAGGACAAATATGCTTTGAGAAGCCTATTACCGAGTTGATACAGGCCAAGGCTATTGACAGCAAGGCGTGAACAGAAGTTTCGGTCGAATACAATAATAAAATCTTCATTATGATTACTGGCACTGCAAATATCACCGGAAACGGATGTTCCTGTAAGTAAGATCGGCAACTTAAGTTGGGGCGGGTAAAACTTCAAATTTTCTTTAGGAACTGATACACAAAACTCTCGAAACACAATTGCACGTCGTTTCTGACAAACTTTCTACTTTATTTTATTTATTTTATTTTGTTTTATCATTATGTTGTGTTGTGCAGAACAATACTTAGTATTGTGATTCATTGTATTAAAAGAATGATTTTTCCTTAAGAGACTTTCATTTCGAGTCAGACATAATTTGGAAGCATGCTGTTATGAACTAATTATGCGAATCGTTAGCTTCATACATTATACTAACCGCTACAAATACAGTATACAAAGTAGAACTGTGCGTCATGTTGCTATGGGAGACTGGCGACCCGCGACCCTTGTTCTTTAGTAACAAATTCTAGAGCTTTCATTGAATTCAAAACACCGCCCCTTTTTCCTTTTACCGACCAATCACAGACCGAATACAGCCGCTCATGGAGTTAGTGATTGAGTGAGTGATAGAGTCACTAAATTATTAAGTACGCTGTACTCTTATTTTATTAGGACTTGTTTCATCAGTTTATTTCAGTGCTATACCAAATCAGTTATGAATAATTAATGCTTTCAGGATCTATGGTGTAATAAATTGTAGTACGCGGAAATTTGGTTAGAGGTACATATTGTGGTTCATAAATTCAGCGGAATCGCCCTTATAGGTCTAAATTTATAACTTGGTAAAACCAATGATCATTGCATAAGAAGTAAAATTGTATTCTGGACATTTTAACTAGTATAAATTAACTGCATAAAATAAATCTTCTGAAGTAAACCGGCTCAGTTAAGCCGAAGGAAAAAGACGGAAGCTAATTGAACGCAGAATTGAGCAAATCAACGAAAGACTAACTGCGATTCGGGCATGTAAAATCCTTCATAAGATTATAAGGAGCTTATGAGGAAATTGTGGGTGTAGGAAATGGGAGGAAAAAGTCGAAATATATTTAGCTAATCTTTTTAGTTCAATATACCTAATTTTTTGAATTTTTATTAGAAAAAAATTCCCACCTTAGGTCGAAATTCTTGTCTTTATGAAGCATTTATGAATCCAGTGAATCGGAGCATGGCTTCTTAGTTCCTCCTTGGTTCCAATGGCGGACTATTCTCCCGAAGTTCTGGACTCGTTCGACGTGGTAACCAACGGAGCCGGCCTTACTGCCCTTGCCACTTTCCTCTTATCGGCATCCCTATAGCTTCTTGGGTCGACGCTGCTAGCTTGGACGAGATGGGAATCCAGCGTAGACAGAGCCGTCCAGACAATTCGAGAATACGAGGAAGACTTTGACTTCATTGTAGGTAAGGTTAGGTTCGAAGGGCCTGGCCCTTCGATACCAAACCTAATTCCGGATTCTATTTGGTTGGGAGCGAGTCTGGAGGGTCAATTGTGGCCAGCAAGCTGTCTGAGACCTATAGGGTCCTCCTGCTGGAGGCAGGCGGGACGCCAAATGCATGGCAAAGGGTCCCGATCATTACGTATCTTCTTCATGGTCAAGCACCCATTGACTGGCACTGGATGACAGTCCCTCAGAAGGCCGCTTGCTTTGGGCTCCGAAACAATGTAAGCCTCCGCATGTTTGTGTCCATTGCTTTGATGTTTGTGTATATTGCTTTTTCGAAGTTTTCGGTTCAATTATATGCTACCCTAAAAGTATAGATTTTAGCCCAATATCGGCATTCTCTCGTATATATCTCGTGTAAACCGACTAAAAACTAATAATTAGTGCCAACCTAATAATAGTATCTAATAAACCTGCAATCAGTAACAGCTAAAAACCTGCATATTGAAAAAAATGCTAACTCATTAAAATGTGGATTTATTAGTTGAAAACAAAAAAAAAACGTAAAATATATTCGGAATATTTAATACATAAATCAGGTTTACGAGTTGTTAATGGCTATCGACGCTGGAAATTTCGTTACCATTTTTTAGTATTCTCTTCTCCATAGGCTTACCAACATTTTTATGTTGTTAGCTACAAATTGAGTCGTACGCCCAGTATCTGTTTGTTAAAAGAAATATGATTGCTTTTGTGCCAGAACGGCAATCTGAAGTCCAGCTTTTTAGCGTAAGAAGGCTGGCTCAAATCCAAAGTTTCAAAAGGATCCTTCTTGAACTTTGCAGTTGTCCTTAGACTTTGATCATGCAATAATTCACAGGTTAGCTATTGGGGGGCAGGAAAGGGGCTGGGCGGGTCTAGCAATATCAATGACCTCATTGCTTACCGAGGCCTTGTTCAAGGGTTTGATACAATGGCCAACCGGACCGGGAACCAGGCCTGGACCATGGAGAACATGCTTAGCATTTACAGGGACCTGGAAGACTATCATGGATACTTCGATGAATGGGGTTCGAAAGTACTTCAATTCCTATCACAAAGCTATGACTTAATTTTTAGGGCTGTCCCAAATACAAATTTTTAGCCCCAAACAAAATATACAACTGAGCGTTAAATGTTGCACAAAAATCTTGTAGCCGATTTATATGGGGTACATGACATAAAATACTCGATTAAAATATTTACATAGGTACCCGACCTGACTCATACTGCTTGGTTAACATTAGATTTGTCCATATCTATTTCTATACTTTGTTTTGGATGTTAGACTCTATATCCTTGGGCTGCATTAAATGCAAGCCTAAAACTATGAATAATGTACCTGTTTCTGACGCTATGACCCTCTGCCAAATTATTACATAGGTCCAAAGGGTCATGGGAAAGGCGGTACTTCGTCCATCGAAAAGTCGCACCAGCATCCCGTGTCGCGACAATTTCTTAAGGCCGGGGAGGAACTAGGCTACAAGGTTCGGGATCCTAATGAACTTGGTCCTTTTTAACTGACGGTAAGCGATCTAAGGTACGGAGTCTTTTATTTTGTTCATTAATTATTACTGACATTTGAACATGACTGCAGGCTTTGCACCCATGGACTTTTATACTAAACGTGGAAGGCGATGGTCAGCCGATCACGAATATCTCAAAAATGCCATGAGACGAAAGAGCCTAACCGTCCGAAAGTTTGCTACCGTCACGAAGGTAAAAAACTAAAGTAAACAGAATTTTTGAAGTTAGCTGCAGAATTGACGTTGCAGAAAAGCAGCAACTCCAGAACATATTTCTAACCAATATAATATTATGACATAGTTTTAACCGTCATCAACCTACAGGCCGCATTTCTCAACCTAAATTAACG
>JAQFZY010001294.1:0-16572 GCA_034696285.1 Hypogastrura burkilli
ACCTAATTGAACAGTGACTTCGGCCCAGTTTGTTAAGCATTACGCGTACGCACACTGTTGTTCTATGAAATAGTAAAATTTATTTTCAATTAGTGCAAAAATGTGAACAGGGCTCGTGTACCAATTTTCCCCATGCCAATACACAGGGTCCAAAGTCCACGGCAACGCTACCTTAAGTCCATTCAGACGTAGTAGGTCATGTTTTACCAGCATGTCCGTGCACATCAGCTTTACAATATAACTAAGCAAGATTTTACGATGACCCGGCGTGGCGTTGGTCCAATATCTGTTCTGAGTTCTGGGGTTTCATTTCCTGGTAAAATATATCTGTATGTATATGTAGTAGTACATGGGCATCCTTAAAGCGTTTAAGAAACCGAATTAAATCACTTCGACAATAATCATCAAAGCTTTCTTATTATTTACCACGGTTATTTTGGGTAAATAAAATATGTCTAATACTCGTATTTGAGCACCAAGAATAGTCTCATGAATTTCTGTGACATATTCCAGAGCTTGCTAAAACTGTACCTGCTAATTAAATCAAACCCAGCAGTCTGCGTATTCGTCTAAGGTCTACAATTAATTCTTATTTTTGGATTTTCCCTTCCAGCAGTACGAGGAGGATGGGAGTTGTAATTATAGGCATAGACCAGGTGCTTGGATGGTAGAGGCCTGGCTCTCATTAAACCGTAAGTTAATTAATCCTCTCTCTTCCTTCAGCATTAATAGATGTAAGGTAGAGACGGATTCCAAGCCTCAAGTGCAGGACTTGTACATATTACTACTCATTACGAGCCTAATAGAAGCCTATACTACTGTCGTCATCGGTACTTCGACCACGTAGTTAGGCTTAGGATTTAGGATGTACCAAGTACGTTAGGAATATTAACTAAACTACAGGAAGGCACGTCTTCCCAACGTTTGTATTGATTCAGATATCACACGCCTACATATGTATAATAATTCCTGCTTTCCCACTCCGTCATAGTCAAGGACTGTCACACATCCCTGAACCGTTGAGTCCTGAACAGAACAGTACCTAGACCATCAAGACTCGATCCAATCACTTTGTAAACTGATATTATGTACTGTGTAACCTAAACCGTAGCGCCTCTTGAAAGTGTTAAACTAATAATAAGAGTATCAACATTTAAGTCTATAAACTAAACACAAGCTTATTGTGCAGAATTTTATAACCTTAGTGTCTTCAGGAACGAGATTAGTATAAGTTTGAAGTCCACGGTCTATATATTCTAGCTGCTCTGATTTCCACTTTATCTGGAATATTTGGAAACTGTAAGTCTACTTTGTTCTCTTTGTTTCCGAAGTGGGTTTGCCTTGGCGTGACTCGAATTTCTCAGCGTATCATACTATCATCCTCTGACCTTGACGTGCGTCTTATGACTATTATTATTATACGGTCGTGTCGTGTGTCACTTAAAGTTAGCAATTGCATTGTATAGGTAGATCTTTTACTGGGAACTACTTTTGAAATTGTTAGGGAACTGCTGGTAGAGCGTACTACTGTTAGTGCCCATCCCATATTTGGTATAACTACTAGATATAAATAAAATATACAGTTTTAGCCTTAGTTATACCGAGTTATACTGCTACGGACCGTGGACTTAGCTAGGCCCCTCTCATGAATTATTCCACAGACTTAAATCATCATTCTTGTTTTCTTTGTTCCGTGTCTTGTTTTATGGACCATTTGAATATAAATGGGAAATGGACCGTTAGTGTTTTATGCAGAGTATTAATGGAGAACAGAGAGGGCCCCGGACTGGGGAATTAAAGGAAGATTCAAAGGAAGGACATATGCATCATTACACGCATGATTTCTGAAAGCCGTGCCGTGTCGTGCTAAATCCTATCATTTCATGTCATAGTAATAGTAATATCATGCATGAATTTAAAAGTTCCAGGCTCTAGACTGTACTAGGTATGACCCGAAAGTTCAGAGTCCAAAGTATTTAGGTAGTCTTACCTATTATGTAAACATTGGGCTGTGCGTTTTGGCAAGAGGCCTCGCAGTAGGACTCCTCTGGAGGCCAACACTGCTTTCACTCCTTTCTCCTTTAGATAGGAAAAGTTGACATTTACGTTGAGAGTCCGAGCTTGTATAGCCGTGCTCATGTGGAGACATTATGTGTGATATTTATGGAATTCTCTCTGAATTGGGGTTGGCGATTTGTTTGCATTTGGCTGACCTTTAATACATGCTTCCTCTTTGGTAAATACTACGTCAGCGATAGGTATCTCATTTGAAAAATTCATTTGATTTTGTGGTCAAATATTAGCAGTAGATTTGTAGCAGAGTTATTTTATAGAGCCTGGATTGTACATATATCATTTATTGGTATTAGGGGCAGTCGGGTTAAACTGTAACTAAAAATAGTTAGCACTCGCATGGTCTGTCGCAGGTACAATTATGACACTATAGTGCTAGCAAGAAGCCTCACTACTTTCCATCCTTCATTATATCCGGCATATTATACATACTAAATGGTATAGATCCTTCTTACAGAAATGCATTAAATTCTTCTCCACCGCAACCCCTGCCTTTCTCATTTCAAATTTCAACCCGTTTCTACCTTAATTTCCTATCCAATACAACCCCTGCCTGTTTCCTTTCTACCCGTTTTTACCTTAATTTCATATCCCCTACAAACCTTGTGTGCTGTCTTTCTCCTTTCTACCCTTTTCTACGTTAATTTCCTATCCCCGACGCACCCTGCTCTTCTTCTTTCTACCGGTTTCTACCTAAGTTTCCTATACACCACAGACCCCGCTCATCTCCTTTCTACCCGTTTCTACCGAAAGTTCCCATCCTCCACAGACCACGCTCTTTGACCTTGTGTTTCATTGAACCAAAGCGGCTTTGTTGCAGCGGTTGACGTCACTTGTGTCATACCACATAGCTTTAACATTGATGTCCTGATTGTTCAGAGCATGATGATGTGCTAATCGGCATAATTTACATTTTCAGGATGCTTCGACTTTGCGCGGCATTGGCCCTTAGCGGATTCATTGAAACAGTAGCGGTCACCTATGACACGCAGCATAGCTTTAACATTCTTCTACTCATCGGACAGAGCATTTTGATGCGCTACTCGGCATAAGTTAAATTTTCAAGGATCTTTTACCTTACGCTTCATTGGTACATAGCTGCTTCATTGCAGCGGTAGCGGAGTGAACTGCAGCTTAAAACCTTACCACTTAGCTTTTGAAGATTTTAATATATCATTCGCTTTGGTATCAGGTAGCATTAGTATTTAATATACTTATCCCGTTACAAACGGACGGACGGACGGACGGATGGAAACTACATACAAAAATATGCATAAGGACATATTTATATAATGTCGCGTTGCGTGTAATTAGATCCATAGTCACTTCTATTTCCACCTTCCGAACAGCCCAACTTTCCCCAAATACGAATTTTGAATATTCAAACTATTCCAATTAACTTAAAGAGAGTCAGATATGGTATGCCGGATGAATGGCATATTATGTATAAGGTGAAAGTCGGTTAGAGCCGAGTCTTTACAGTGAAACAGGCCATTAGATCCATAAATTAAGAGTAGAAAAATATAGGGGCGAAGTCAAGCATATAAAGCGGCTGGCTGGGAGTTCTCGCTCAAATTGAATATGCATGTACGTAAATAATTTTGAAGCACCTAGTTCCTGAACGAATTTCAAATGAGTGCCACGCTACTTTAGGGACCTCAGCCCAGAAGCATCTATGCAGGACGCAGTTGTGCATATTTGTGGGATTTGTCATTATTATTTATTATAGAGGCTTAACGCTTCGTAGTCTACTGTGTTAAAAATATTTATTAAACATAATAGGTGCGTGCTACGTGTTGTATTTTATATTAGTACAGCAGTTCAATGCTCAATCCTTTGGAGCAATCTCAAATAAATATCTGTAAGGGTTTTCAGTGTGCAATTCTTTGGAATTTTCCCTATCAGGAGAGAAGTTTGTTTATGGGAATTTGACACCTGCTCTCCTCCCGTTTTGCGTACTGGGATCGCCAGACCCTCAAGTAATTCCGTGTTTGACTGAAGGAGTTTGTGATTGGATCCGAAGTGAGAGGAGCCAGATTGAGTTACGTGTCCCGAATCCCTTCATAATAAATAGTAGTTGGGGTCAATCCGGAGCCTCGGCCCTTGTTCTTTGCTGTTGTTCTGTCTACTCTCTCCTCCCTGGGCTGGGCCTTGTCTGTCTGGGCGGATTCTTATTCTGGAGCCTGGGAATCGGATCCGGCCCCCATAGTAATGTCCAAGTAAGTTTGGTGGAGAGGAATAATGACATTGGGCCCTGAGATCGGAGTCTGAACAGGCCGGGGATCCGAATAATAAAAGACTGTCTGGATCCTCGAGAAAAGGCTGGCTGCTGGAGCACAGGTGCCGGTTGGCCTAAGACACACAGCTAAGGATCTTATATCCCCTCGAAAGACTAAATATTTAGTTTGAGCCTCTCCTCATAAATTCCGAAGGATCCGCTCTTCTGCTACGCAGATGGATTCGGAGTTTTCGAGATCCAGGATCATCTTCTAGCATACAGCCAGCTAGTACTGTGCGTAGGCCTAATCTTCTTAGTACAGTCGGGAGTCTTGAGTAGGTTCATAGTGGATTTACATAATAATATACAGATACTCATAGGGAAGGACGAGTTCGGATCAGGCTGGATGGTCCAAGCCTCCATACAGATCGGATGGCTCTACACATAATAGAAAATACAATGCGTGGGCTTAGGAGCCGCTAACGAGTCTCACGCCTGATGCTGCTCCTCCTGCTGCTGCTGGACAGAGAAAAAGTCAGTGTGGGTCCAGGACTCGACCGACTCGGAAGTTCTGGTTAGCCGCAAGTTCGTTTTGCTCTAATTCCCTTACCTACAATTATCCTTAAGGGTTAGGATAAGCCTCAAGGAGGAGGTTTCAGCACGAACTGTAGTCCCTGGAATAAAACGCTTACTCGTAGATACACTCCTGTCCAAGTTCTTGTGACGGGAAACAATTCAAGGCTGTTCCCTCCATTTGCCAAATTCGGCTTCCTATTCAGTACTCAGTGGAAAGCGTCAGTGTTATGGAGCCAAAGCTAACGGCCTGGAAACCGTCATTCATGTAGTTCCTGCCCAAGAGTTCAAATTACCGTTATTGTTCTAAAAAAATCTGTAGATTCAGAGCCCTGTAGCCTTTGAGATTTCAGACGTAAGTCGACTTGACTTCTTATCAAAAAAGCTTATATGCATGAGTTAAGGACTTATCATTATGAGCCGGAAAAGAAAAGAAATCCGACTTTTGTTGGCAATGCTCGCCTATTCAAATACGAAAATTATTTCCTGGACTAATTAGTAATACTGTAAATTATTCATACACATTTAAAATGGTTCTGTTCACTGGTAATTAGTAATTACTTTTAATAATCGTCAAAGCAATAGTAGTTGAATTTTTATAGGGGAGCACGAGTTCTGGCAAAATAATCCCTCGCATTTTTATGTTTTTTTTTTAGCTCCAACATGCATGACTCAGTTACAATGACATGCAGAGTAAAGGTCAATCCCGGTTTTATTTGTACTTGTAGCCCATTGCATGTGAATAATAATGTGGATTTTCGCATTCCCTATTCATACTATGGCCTTTGGTGTCGTATTAAGAGGGCTTGCTAATTAAATGTCAGTTGAGATTAATGTATCCCGTTTTGAACTAATTAGCCACATTGTATGTAGATGCCACTCCAGTAGTATAAACGCATATAGTAGCTACCTATTATGTAGATAGAATGATAGCCTGACGACGGCTTGGACTGCTCCTCTCCAAACCTATTATTTTAATTGACCTGCTCTATCTACTACAGATATAGTTTGTTACCGAGGGTGAGGAGAGGCAAGGGTCAATTGTCTTTACTGAAGGACAATTCTATAATATGCAGGAAGCTTCTTAACGTTGCATATTGTGTCAGCAAAGATAAATACAGAGTGAGTCGTTAGTCAATCATTTACACCAGCCTGTGCGCTGAGCATTATTGTATTTGATTACATTACGCTCCTGTGAATTTAAGTTCTTCCGGTTAGCATGGGAAGCTAGTTTGTATCAGTAGGATTGAGTCCCTGCCTGTAATTAAATTTTCATGCGTACTACTAATTAGTCCAACTTTTGTCCACAGTTCCCGTCATGCCTAATACTAACATAGGGAGGCCGAGGTTGTGTAGGTAGGAAATGTGTGCACATTGGGTATTTAAATACATATACATCCTGTATGAAGCCCTCCTCTGTCAAAGTTTACCTTTGCCCAGGTCCCTATTTTGTTTGGATAATAATTTGCAAGGAAGTACTAAGGCTTCCCTGTGCTCCATTTACTATGAGATTGAGTTATTTCCTTTCTGGAATTGGCTTGAAATTGGAGCCCGGCCCAGACATAGGTCTATTTAGTTCTAACCCTCTACTTCTACTAGTACTACAGCTAGTAGGATGATTAATACCACTACTAACAAGGCTCATTTTCCCTACTTTATTCACGCAGAGAAGGAGGGAAATGGTATGCCAAGGCAAGGCTAGGCCATACGTAAACTACATATTATAATTGCCAATCACATTATATACGGATTGCCTCAGGTATAAGGAACACTTTGGAATTATGTTATTTTTGTAGACAATTGACTACTAAACAGTTGATTCGAGTGTTTTGGGTGTTTTAGAAGGATTTATTATTGAGCAGAAATACTATTTATATTGAAATCTACCAATATTACTACTTAAATTGAATTGTGCTACCTGATTTTTTAATTATATATAGAAGTTAGCTTAAAGTTGACAACTTCTGACTGGAACACTTAGTTTAATTTAATGCAGGCCCTAGTTCCTTCCTAGGCCGTTACAGCGTGTCCTGACTCTTCTGACGAGAAAAAAAAATAGTAATTAAAAGTCATGTAATCGAATTTGATTTAAATTTTAAATAGAGAAAATGTCTGTATGAATAGTAATTGACTAAATAAATGACGTACCTTTCAGGTAGCATGCCTGTACACCATTCATCTTCCTTTCACGGAATTTAGGGCGGCCTCAAATTATTAAAGATGCCGTGACAGGCTTCAGGGAATTTCTGGGAAATTGTAAGAACTCGGAGATAGAGCCCGGACCCGGACCCCTTGCTTAAGAAGCTTAATGTTGTAAATACTATCCCTGGTTGGTTTCCTCCGAGCATGGTCCTAATGAGCCTCCCCTTGTCTTCCTCCTAATGAAGGAGGCCCGTATTGCATAAAAGCCTTGTTCCTCCTAATCAGTCCGTCCCTAAGCCTGACTCTGTGATGTATTTCCGGTTCCAGGAGCGAGCGTCTGGCTGAGAGGCTGGCTGGCGGAAGTAGCGGAGTGACAGTCTTGGTAGGGACTCTCCGCCTGGAGTCTTGGCCCATGAAGTCCCACTCTCCGCACCACCAACTCCACTACTCTCCAGCATTAGCCGGCCCACGAGGATGCAGTTCCCGCATCGGGTCGGGGCTCTCCTAGGCTTCGCCGTCTTCCTCGTCCTCTTCAACGGACTCTACAAGTACGGATCCGGAGGTCAGTTCCCGCATATCATTTAAGACGTACGAGAGGGATTCCCGAATTGACCAAATTATAAACTAAGTTCATGTTATTTACGAACGGCGGATTTTTTACCTAGGTATACGAAACTTAACGCATCCTATGCGATCCAAGTCTCCCTTAATCCAACTAAATCTAAGTTTATGTAACCTAACCTAAATTATAGCATAAGCTATTCAAACCTGGACTAAGCTATCCAAACTTAATCTTACTTAAGCTATTCAAACCTAATATGACCTGACATAAGCTAATCTTAGCTATCCAAACCTAATATGACATGATATAAGCTAATCTTAGCTATCCAAACCTAATCTAACCAAAGCGAGCGTCACCTAACTAAAGCCATAGAAATTTAACCAAACCTATCGAAACCAAACCAAAGCCATAGAAATTTAACCTTATCTACCGAAACCTAACCAAAGCCATAGAAATTTAACCTAATCTATCGAGACCGAACATAAGCTGACGTATGCTGCTGGCCCAAAAGTCTGGTAGACCGTTTTACGGGCCAATTGAATTATCTTTGGTGGAGAATTTGCTGGAAAGGGTGTTTGTGTATTATTTTTTATTTTTGGTGTGCTGAAAGGTGGTCACAAGGCTTCTCTCATTGATTTCTAGTGGAAGATGAGAATCCGGAGACGCGGATCCTTGACCTTCTGGCCACTCTGGAAACGCATGTTGAGGAGTATGAGGCCGTGGTCCGGTCCTACCGGGCCGAATTAGTTGTGGTCAAGGAGGAGTCCGCCCGCCTGGCCGGCCTAAATTCGAATGGGACGGAGGCCGGCGGGCGCCCGAGTCCACAGCAGAGTCCCAACCGCCTTAAAACCGTCAGTATTTATAATGCCTTACCATACTTACTGGACTATGAAGACGCTCTTGTTCCTGCCCTTACGATTGGGAAGGAGCGCTTTGGGGGTAAGTGAAGTCAGAGGTATATGAGCCTAAAAGGCTTTAAAGTCAAACGAGCAATTATACTTTTAGAGTGGTAATAACTGTATCTTTGACCTCCAGTTTCAGTAGTCATTGGGATCCCCACCGTAAAACGTCCAACCCAAAGCTACCTCCTCACGACCCTTCAGAATTTAGTGACTTCAATGCTGCCGAAGGAGAAGAATGATACGCTCATAATTGTATTCATTGCAGAGTCAGACGTGTCTTTTGTGCAAAATACTGTGAATGCTATAACTAAACAGTAAGTTGAGGCAATCCTTTGGCTGTGTAATTGGAGATAACTCATTGTTCCACTCGCTGATGTGAACAGATTTAAATCAGACGTTGAGTCGGGGCTTCTAGAGATTGTGGCACCGTCCCCGAACTATTACCCGGACTTGAAGTCAATTAAAGGATCCTTAGGGGACTCTGATGATAGGACGCGGTGGAGGACGAAACAGAATTTGGACTACGCCTACATAATGCTCTACGCTCAGCATCGTGGGACGTACTATGTTCAGTTGGAGGATGATGTCCTGTCAAAGAGCGGCTATGTGTCAACCATGAAGTCATTTGCGCTACAAAAGACTGTTGAGAAGGAGGATTGGTTCATGCTGGACTTCTGTCAGCTCGGGTTTATTGGTAAAACTCTTTCTTATCGGCATATGGAAATTGTAGAAGAACTAGTCTCACGCTATTTGTTCATCCTTGACAGGGAAACTATTTCGTAGTTCCGATATTTGGAAATTAGTCGACTTCTTCTTAATATTTTATAAAGACAAGCCCGGGGACTGGCTCCTGTCCCACTTCTTCAGTGTCAAGTACTGCAAATTGGACATGAGCCACGTACGTTAAACAGTTGAAATATTTGTATTCCCAGATTCTTAGTAGGTTTCGGAAGCGCACACTGTGATGCAAGCTTCTGTTTACTTTTACAGAAGAAATGTCTGCAAGAGCTGAATAAGCACTGGATACATTACAAACCTTCTCTGTTCCAACATATTGGGATGGTCTCGTCTCTGAACGGGAAAGTTCAGAAACTAAAGGTACACAAAAAGAAGACTCTTTTCTATTCAATTCGAAAATGCATTGTCTATGAAGTTTCTAGAAACTCTGTTCCTGTTCCAGGATCGTCAATTTGGGAAACTCCAGCTTTTCACTGGTCACTCCAATCCCCCGGCCGTAATAGAGAGCAGTATTAAGCACTATGGAAAGTTCTCGCTAGCCAAGGCCTACCAGGGACGGAATTACTTTTGGGGCCTCGGGCCCGAGAGTGGGGATACGATTAAATTTTCATATGATCCGCCCATTCATATAAAATCGTAAGTTTCACAGACCTTCCTTACACCCTCATATATGACATATTTTTCGCTTAAACGTACTATTATGTGCAGCTATCGGTTCGTCAGTGGGAATGCTGAACATCCCTCGGATAAGCTCCGAAATTGTACTCTCGAAGTATTACCAGCCAAATTGCCTTCTTCCTCCTCTCCGTTCCTCCAGACTCAAGACAAGTATTTTAAAATAGGTAACAGCTTAGCTCTTTAACAAACCTCTTTTTTGAGTTTTTTAAAAACATAGATGTTTTCCTTTGTTTTTATTATACAGATGCATTTGATGAGCTCGGGGTCCTGAGCGGCACCATACCTCCTACCTTGAACCCGGTCTCTGTCCTTAGGCTCTCACTCAAGATGTCGAGTGAGAACTGGGTGATCATTAGTGAGGTGAGTCCCGATGACCTGTGACCTCGTTCACGGCGACTAAAATACTTTGATCATTTTCCAGATTTTTATTGAAAAAGACAAGAGTCAACCCTGAGCCCAACCTGAATCGTCGATTCCAGCTCTGGCACTGAAGTATTACCAATGCTACTTGCAAGTATTTGTAACTATACAACTGCTTGAACCTTGCTCATACGACCCTTTGTGGCCATACCAATGAGATATATCACAAATCCGGAATAGAAAATAACCGTGTAAATATATCTCGACGGGTTGAAACGCTGCGAGGAGCCACTGAAGAGTGAGTACGTTTGCAGTAGGCCTTACCATCCTCTTTCTTATGTTATGACCCTGTCGTGGTTGCGCTACTTAAATGTATGACCCTAGGTTATAATATTTAGTGAACCCAGACTTAGACTAACTAGTTGGAACCTTTTTATTCTTTGTATGTATTATTCAACGACTGTTTGTGCTTGTGTGATAATAACTACTACACGACATAGGAGCGAAGAGTCCGAAACCAAATAGAACGAAATGAATTAGTTAATCACTGTGCTCGCGAACCAAGAAAGACTGTGGTGGTATTGTAAACCTAATCTGAATACAAATTATTTACTTAATCCATGTATTACTTTTTGCATTTGTGTGACCTGTGTACGACTCCAGTAATAGTCTACTTTAGAGAATAGGCCAATGGACAGTCTTGTAACGCTCTAGTGTTCCCATAACTACTAATAAGGTAAACCCTTAGGTTATTTAGTTCTATGAATTTGTAGACATCCCAATTATGATAATATCGAGTTTTAACTCTGTGAATTCTGTGGCAACACTATGTGACCATTTCTTCCTTCCTTTTTGTGATGAAAATCGGAATCTCTTTAGAGGAAAAGTATAAGCAATAAATCCGGCTTGAAAGTCATGTCAATTAATTCCATTTATTGCATTCATTTTCCGTGGCTGTACAGAACATTCCACACCAACAGTTGATCGACTAAAATAACCCTACTGTTCTCTTAATTTAGGTTTGAGTAGTTTAGGGAGCGTAAATTACTAGAGTAAGTAGTTTACCGAGTAGATGGAGAATATACATATAGCTTTCTCCCGGCCCAGGAGAAAGTAATACTCACCGTCTACTAGCTACTGTAACGTACATTAAATACACCGACTTAAGAATATTAGCCTACATAAATCATGCACAAGTACCACTGTTACATATGACTTGGTAGTATTATATTATTTGTGCCTTTGGCTGCCTCCGACGCTATTGACTAATCCTATCACTGATTGGGCGAGTTCCACACATACGGACTATTTCTAAATTCAATATCAACGGATTCTAATTCTCTAATTTTAGCCGGAGAAAATACACTAATGGAACACAAGATCAAACCAGACATGTCTTCTCCACGCACACGTACGTACGTTCAGAATTGTGATACAGGGAAGGTTTTTGCTAATGCTACAGATTGGAGAAAGTTTCCTTTCTCCATGCGATGACATAACCATTAAACGTATGTGAACGTAATTGCTTCACCAGAATCGCACGCCTTTTACCTCCAAGCATTTCATTTGTAAGACACGGAGCTAAAATAATACTAATCACTGGTACACTTTTAGCTTGGAGCAAAAATACTGTAATTTGATTTCTTATTAATTTGAAGACATGCTAGTGAAGCATTGTATACGCTTAAGAATAGTACATAAACGAGCAGGCTAGAGCTATCCCTATCCTTTCTAAATATTTTATATTCTTAGCCGAGAAAGGCGTGCTAGAATTAAAACTAACTGTATTTACTCTAGCTATTTGTTTACAAGGATCTTACATAGCTTACATATTAGCTATAGAGAAAACTACATTTGTACCTAAATATCTACAGTTTGTCATTACGTCGCTTTGCCTATTGTCGAAAGGATTCGACTATAAATGTGGAATATACTATAGACATACAGTAGAATATAGTAGTTACCTGACTCCTAATTTATTAAATACAAGTGACAAATAGGTGTGTGCCATTAGGTGCACCTTCATCATGTGTCGAACTCCCGAATGTCGAATTGTCACTTCGTCGAACTCACTACGTCGAAAGTTTTGAATGTCGATTCGACATGCGAAAAATTTGGATGCAGTGAGTTCGACGAAGTGACAATTCGACATTCGGGAGTTCGACATAATGACAGCCATTCGTGTCATTAAGTATCTCTGGAGCAGACTCTAACTCTGAACTCTGATCTTTAAGGAACAGCTATTTCAATTGTACTCTAAAACTACGTGGGTATTTATACCGGGAAAACTGAGCTACATATAAACAAAGTTGTTGGGTTGGAATAAATGGGAGTGTGAGTTGATAGGATTTAGTGGGATTTAATGGGATCCCAGTTTGATAGTATTTAGGTCTAGTTGGATAAACAACGTTCAAATATTGTCGCCGAATGAAATCCCATTAGAGCACACCCGCTGTGAATGGACTTAGTCGAAAAATATGGTCAATAACGTACATTCCATGTAAATACCCAAATCCCACTAAATCACAAGCCTGCTGAATCACATTAAATCCCACTGTGCTCGGATTTATTCCAGAAAGTGGGATTTAAAGGAACTCGGCATGTAAATATACGTAGAATGGCTCACACGCACGGCTTCATATTTTGAACAGAGAGACTAGATCCGTATAATAATATATAAGCTACTCACTTCACGTACGACCGACCATAAGCACTTATACTTAATTTCTTTCATTTGTTTATGGAATATTAGATTATCTTATAGTTTGTGACTCTTTTTGGTTGTCTAATGGGCTGGGAGCCAGGCTGGCCCTTAAGGTTCTTAATATTACCTACATATTCTGCTTTCCCCTATGCATCCGACTCCTTGAGAGTCTCTAGCTTAGCTAAGTTCCGGGCATCTAGTTCCTCTGGGGTGACAGGGCTCTCCCCGCTCTCTCCCCTCAAGAGCCGGGCCTCATTGTCATCGATTTCCAGACTTGTTTTCTTGGGCTGAAGGTTCGAGGTGAGTTTGGAAGTGAGGTCGGCCCCGAAGGCCAGGCCGTCCTCCCGCTTCTGGAGCTCATCCTCGAGGTCATCGGAGGTGGAAGTGGGCGGAGGGGGCGGGGGTAAGGCTTCCTCCTCCTCAGGGACCATACTGTCCTGGACCTGGGAAAAGTCGGCAAAGGGCTCAATCTCGTCCTCGGCCTCCTCAAGGACGGGGGAAGGGTCCTTGGGACCGTCCCCGTCACCCTCCTCCGGCTCCTCCTCCTCGTCAATCCCGCCTGCAAAGGTCTTGTGCTCCTCGGACATTGGGGTGGCGGCAGTGATCACGACCTGAACTTCAAGCCCTCCATCCTGGAACATAAATCAGAGGAGACCCTCAGAAACTGTCAACTGACCCTTTTACAAATTATGTTCATATGTCAAGGTGGCGGCTTCACTTACGCCCTCCTCTCCTTCCTCCTCCATTGGCTCCGACTCGGGCTCAGTGACCATGATTTGTACATCTATATAATACAGCACAGTTAGTACATTAGGGACTTTTTGAAAAATAAGACTCAGACTCTGTAAGGTTTACTGGGACTTACCTGGGACTTCGGTCACGACCACAATTGGCTCACCCTCCTCATCAAACTGGGCTTGATACTTCTGCTGTTGATCACTGTTCAGCTCCATTTCAAAGCTGGACTTGTCGTAAGAGTATCTTTCTGTAAGGTAATGAAACAAATTACTACCGTACTATTTACTAACCCAAAAGTTGACACTTTGGCCCTATACAAGTCGGAATTTCGGGTAAAAGAGTATCGATTTACCGGAAAATGCGAAATCCAATTCGTGAATTCAGTTGAATAAATGTTAGGGAGAGGTTAAGATAAATTAAGCGTTATTAGGTGATAGGTATGTTCTACTGGTGTTACATTTGATTGAGTTAGCCCTGGTTAGATTTTGAATACAAACGACTAATATGTATTTTCCGCTCAATCTTATACTTTTCCCCCAAACGCTGCATTAGCTGAGGAAATAGTTTTTCCACGTACTTGGTGTGGTTGTAGCCTGCTTGGCCGGTTGAGTTGCGTTGGTGGTAGGAATGGTGGCAATGGCCGTCTCCGTTTCCGGGGTTGGCTGCGTAATGATGACCTTGTCAGGCGGGAGGAGTGAGGTTGCCGGGGCCTCTGGCGGCGTGTAGGCCGGCGGATTGATCCCGGACTCGGAGACGTCCTCTTCATCCTCCTCATCCATGTCCATTCCCTGTTCCATAAAATAATGTATTTCGTAGTCATAAGACCAGAACCGTAAAAAAGGAATTTTTTATTCATTGTAACCAACGACTTAACTATTTCAAATACGGGTTAAAGTTAGAGTTTCCATTCCGTCTATCGCGTCCGTTATTTCGCACGTTTCGTAATTTTTTCGTAATTAGTAACTAAATGATTGATACTTACATCCGGAGAAAGCGGCTCCCCGTCCCATCGGCACTCATCCGCAACAATAGAAGGGAAGAGCCCACGGAGCCCATCATATTCACCTTCCCACCAACCGTCCTCTTCCTCATGAGGATTCTAAATGGATCAAAATATTGTTAATACATTTCAGCAATTTTATCTGCGCTTGACTCTCATCCTGAACACTTGGCAGACTTACGAAGCGGATTATGCGTATGATCTGCCCCTCGTAGAAGGATAGTTCCTCCGGACCCGTCGCCTCGTAGTCATACAGAGCCCGACAGAAGCTTCCATCTGTAAATATTAAGTAAACATACTTTCAATGCATTCCTGTTTCCTTTCACCACTTTTGTTAGATTTGAATAAGTTAGGTTAGGCTATGCTACTTTCGGACTACAAGAATATAAATATTCCGTAGAGTTTATAAGTTTTTCTCTCGAAACAGAAACCAATCGGTACTAACACTATAGCCTGTATTATAATTCGTACCTTCTCCTCGGCACTCATTGATGAAGGGCGTGGTGAGGCCTGATGAGACGGTGGTGGGCGCCGTTGCGGGCTGGACCTCTTCCGGCAGATTCTGGTTGTAGTAGTCCTCAGCCTCGGGTGGCTCAGGGTATCCATTGCTGATCCCGTTCGGCTGGGCCACCGAGGAGTAGTCCTCCATGGTCGTATGATCGTCCCCGTCCGTGGCCCCACTCGTGTCCTGGACATGGTAGTCCACCGAAGAGAAGGAGATCTGGGGCTGGAGCGGATAGCCGGCCACGGAACTGTTCCCCTCGACCTCAACGTAGTTCTGGGGCACGTAGCCCTCTTCTCCTTTGTAGTTACGGGCCCGGACCCAACCGTCCCCGTCCCCTTCACCAATCAAGTCCAAGTGCTCGTTCTCTAGGATGCTCAGCTCGTCGGGGTTCTGGGCCTGGTACGCACAAAAAAGCGAATTTAAAGACTGTTCCCTACTATTTTTATATTGGGATATATTACTATTCAAATTTAATTTTATTACTTAATACATTTTGCGATTATTTAAAGAGTAAGTTTAGATATGACAACTTCCCACTGCACCACTTTTTTGGACTTCTGCCAGCCTTACCGTGTATGAATAGAGAGCCACACACTTGACGACCCCGGGCTCGGCCCCCGTGTCATGGGGCCAAGAGTCCCTCCGTCCTCCGAACTGATTCGTGTCCGGCGGCGGGCTCCGGACCGGCTCCTCAGTAATGACCGGGGCAGCAGCAGTACTCTCATCACCCCAGTCAACCTTAGTGGGGTCATCCCAACTGGCGGCAAGGGACTCGAGACGCTTTCGCTCTTGCTCTACGCGGGCTGGAAGGTTAAAGAAAGTTATATCATGTGCTCGTCCCAGATTCGAAAACATTCCGTTGGACCTAGTTGAGTACATATTCAAAAGTTTACAAATTAGCTAAACTTCGAAGTTTGAGTTTTACAATAGTTAAGACCTTGTCCACATAAACTTTTTTTGATCTCATTTTGAAAAGTCATCCTATAACAGAGCCTTATTTATCAACCCTGAAATTGCGATTTAAAAAGTTCAAAGTAGTGCTGCACTCTGTTACCTGTTCACCAAGTTTATTGATTGAAAAATGTTATCTTCGTAATCAGGTACAATTTAATGGAATATTTAGCTTGGAAGCCTTCAGCGCACGAACAGAAAGGGTTCCCCTGTAAAAGTACACCATCCTTGAGTATCCGCTATTTTAGTTAATAGAGAACCCTAGAATATACCGGACTGATATGGTTAGGTTGGATTACATCGTTCTGATTAGGCGATGTACTAAGTTACACCTTTAAGTAGAGCTGACCACGGGACGGGATACGGGACGGGACGGGATGCCTCGTTTTTTGTCCCGAGTTTGTCGGGACGGGACGCGGGACGGGACG
>JAQFZY010001295.1:0-16570 GCA_034696285.1 Hypogastrura burkilli
TTTCTGAGTGCGAAAAAATTCATACTAGATAAAATTGACCTTTTGTAATCGAGCCCCCCCTTGACCAAATCCTGGATCCGCCCCTGATGCTAAGCATTATATACCAAGATAAAATACGGAAAATATCCAACGTGGGTCAATCGTAATGTGTCCAGCAGAAGATTTTATTTAAATTTCCGAAGTACCCCCACAGAAGCGGGTAGACTAGTGCAAAGATTCGTAGCCTGAAAATATTTTTTTGTTTTGTTTAAGATTACACCAGAAAAGCTTTACGAATTCACTGAATGAATCATTTTCACTACCAACTCGAACTAAATTAATTGTTATACCAACCTCACATTGGAGGCGTCAAGTTACCGATATTCACTTAAAACTTAAACTGTAAAAGCATGGGATTTGGGACACGGTTCATCAGGCCACTTTTGCATGTACAAAGGTCTGAGTAGGACTCCCTTCATTTGGATCTTCCATTCTGGCTGGCCCTTCATAATCGTAACGTAGAGAGAATCCGTAACCTGTGTATGAATGATCGGAATCGAATACGACAAGCACATGATTCGATGAGGTGACCAAGATACCAGACTCGTACCCACAAGCCCTGCAACACATTGAGCACGGTTAACTTTTTAGCTTTTACTTTTTTCAAAAGTAGTAGTGTTTCAGACTTACATCTTAAGGCGGACCCATCCTCCTGATTCTAAAAATACATACTCGTAAAAAGAGAGTGTGTCGTAACAACCGGCCTCTACGCCCCAAGTATCATATGTAATGCGGATGCAGCTACGAGTTGAAGTCAAACAATGTGCGCTGTAATCCTCAGCCACCATTAAAAAGGTTGAGAGCTCTTCGTGTGTGTACGATTCATCGTTTCCAGGGTAGTCCATTTCGCCTGAGAGGAACAGAACTTGATCCAAACTTGCAGCCGATATGACCTCTCCGCCCGGTGGTAGAGCAGTTACGGAAAGGGAAAATCCAGTACCCTGCGTATAGTCGTCACTTGCAAACGTAATTATAGCAATGGAGCCAGCAAGGGTGACGGTCCCCGGGGACTTTCTGCGTATTAAGAAAAATTATATGTAGCGGGCATATCGTGTTCGAGTCGCATAAATTGTTAACTCTTCAGACTAAGCTATATTCAACTACATGGTCGTAACTACACTTACTGACTCTAAAGTTTCGTCAGAAAGTGCACTGCTTTCTTAAGGAAAGTAAATTAATTGTTTTGTTTACTAATATCAGTATGTGTAATAGGCTAGAGTCTAACCTGTTTTTATTTTATTTTATTTGTTGAAAGAATAAAACGTTTTTGCTTTTGGTAGAATTCAAACTCGTGGTCTCAAAGTGTTACAAATGGCTTGCCCTGTATATTAAATAAATATCTTACAAGTCGTTCGACAGAAGAGTCCATCTGTCTTTCTCCACGGCAGCCACGGTAACTTTATCGGCAGTATCTCCAAAGCCCTCTGATTCTAATTCAAATCTAAGTGATCTGGCACCTGAGAAGCGTATTGTCCACACACACCTCTCTCTGTTGTTATAGTATGTAGACATTTTGTACTCAACCCTGGCAGTTTCTGTCACGTCCAGGCTTAGGATTTCACCGCACCTCGTAACTGGTAATCAGTAGTACAGAGTTAGATTAAGAAATTATTTGTGAACTCTTCTTTTTACCAGAGCTTTCAGCTTGGCATGGGCGCATAATCGCCATACTGAGCATTAGTGGAGAAACTATCGAATATGTACATTAGCATGTTACAAAAACAGGAAATTACCTTTTGTCATCAGTCATCATGTCATCAATGTGGGGACGCGAGTGATTAAAACGGAATCAAAAGCTAACGCAAATTTATACTCCAATACATTTTACTTTGCGCTATAACTTTACTCATTTTACCGATATTTTCACCACCGCTCACTGTTGTACTCTGTTCATCTTCAGTTTCGGGATAGTACACAATTTCAAACCCTCTCCCGTCCCCGACCTCCTCATCCATGTCCGTAAAGAAGGCAACTAGGAATCTTGACTGGAGCTCATACCGAAGTGGTCCATTGACAAGGTCTTCACAGAGCCTCTGTACCTCCTCAACATGGCCGGTCTCCGTTATTTCGTATACAATCAGAGCATCACAGGCGCAAGGGGACTCTGGAAACCCGCAGACGGCCTCCAAGTCCAGGACATTCATTAGAACCTCAGTCGGAGTTGTGGAAGTCGGGTCACTTTCTACAATCCAAGTTGCAATGGTCCGGGCTGGATACTCACCAATCACAGGATACCTTATCACGCCTGAAGGCAGGCTAGAGAATGATGAGAGGTGTTGTGTCCGGAGCGGATCCACAGCAGTTCCCTCCCAAGTTAGGCTGAAACCGGACCCTGGGTTCCCATTATTCTTGTCAACGTAGAGCACAACCACCGCTACAGTCTCCCCCAGATAAAACGTGCTGTTTGATAGCTCGTGCCCATTACAGACTCTGAAATGTATAATATAAGTTTCTAACTATTATAGAATTATAACAGACTCTAGGCTGAACGCACGATTCCAGACGTATTTCTCAACCTGTGCCTACCAAAATGATCACACAAAAAGTTATGACCAAACCGGTAACTAAGTTAGTTGGTCAGATATTTAGGGTCAAGGGGTCAGGCCTTATGGACCAAAAACATGACCCCTAGTAACAAATATTTTTGAAATTTGTTTACATTTTTGACAAAGCCTGAAGGAATTTGTTGGCAATTTTATATCCTGCATAGCACTAGCATCCCAATTTGTAGGTTATTAATTAGTTCGTTTAAGCTGTCTTGCCAACATCAAACCATCTTTAGAGTAAACATTATATAAATAAATAAATACACAGATATCTAACTATATTCTACCGCCTACCTGTAGCTCTCCATACTGTCACCAGGAACTAGGTTAGTCAGGGAATATAGGCTAATCCCGCTCCCCCCACAATCACCATTTGCGTCGTTGGACCCAACATCAAGACCTTGGAATCTGAATCTGAAATTCTGCTTGGTCTCCAGATGGATAGTCCAGACACAAACCTCGCCGCCCAGAAGGGACTCCCCTTCATTTGGATACTGAAGTGAGTCCGCGTCTCCCTCAATCGTACCGCCACATTGGGAGGATAAAACTGAAATGATACATATAAATTAGAACAAGCTCATTTTTGTGATTGACTTGGTTCATACCTGGGGCTGCTTTTCCCAAAACCTGGGTAGAAATCGTCGTAACGAGCAGAATTGAGAATAGTAGCATTTTTGTAAAAACTAAATAAATCGATACACAGTAAATAAAGGATACAACCTACAACTAAGGTTAAATTGCTAAGCCTTTATAGGAAGAAAGTTAAATCTAAAACTGCAAAAAACTGGAGTATGGGCTCAAGTATTTTCTATTACTAGAGTGGCCAGTTAGACTTTGGAAACATATAACTACGTGTTTGGAATTGGGAGTGACAGCGGCAATTGTTCCTTATCTCGGACTGACTAGTAAACGTGTAAAGCGTGCAAATGTTCATTGTTTCATCGCTTTTAAAATGCTCCTGGAGTTGAGACACGAAAATTAAATGAGTGCGTGCGAGCAAATAAAAACAACCGAACAACAACAACAACACAGTGATGGGTTTGCCGAACGAGTCACTGTAGTCATATTTAAGACCAAATTTAGCAACAATTACGAAAGTTGCAATATTGGGAATTTTGCATATCACGTATGACTTCTCGAGCCCAGTTACACTCATTTTTGGGTCTTCAGGAGTAGAGAGCATGGGCATATATGTATAAAGCATTTTACCGGTATGTATAAATAAATAAACTTTACGTATGGGCGAGAACTGAACTAAATTCAGTACTTGACCTGAGCAGTGGAAGCACAAACTACGAGCATGGTTTTGTAAACTTCGTAATAACCTCGATGAAAGTCTTATTCTAACTTACAAAACAGTTTACAACGACTGTACATACGTATCCCAGAATACGTAGAATATTCTAGACTTAGCCGTATACCATACAAACTAATTGTCAAAACAAACCCATATGGCAGAAGATCTAATTTGCGTATATAAGCCGTTTAGGAGGGCGACATTGCCAAAGGGCGGACATGAACAAGGGCATCGTAACTTAGTTACAGCAATACAGAAATAAGCACATCAAATTTTGTAACCTGATATGAGGACGCCAATAAAAATCGCTAAAATTGTTCTACAAGTTGCCTTCTGTGGTAAAGATCTCGGAACACCTCGAAGTACATTACGTACGGTATTTCTCTTGATATTCTTCCTGTTGTGAAATACCTTGTCGGGTTTTAGCAAGACCCTGAAAGGATAAAAACATATGAAATCAGTGGCGTATATATTCTCTGAAGACGTACTACAAGTATGTCATAACTACCAAATTAAATTTAGAAGAATATACAATTAGACATATGTACGTTATGGTGCTCCTGGATCAAAGCTTTTAAATCATTTGGGTCAACTGTATGAGCATTTTCGGTTGTGGTATGTTGATGTTCCTTACGGCTAGAAGCCTCATATTTCGACGCCATATACTACGAAGTTGTAAGCTGTAAACTTTGCCTTTACGTTTACTGTTGGTTTCTTGTGTCTCACATGTACAAATATCAGATAGGTATCTAAAGTAAGTACTATGACCTAGGGCGTTTGGATTGGGACATATTAAGCAGTTATAATGTGTACTGGTAAGTGCAAGGGTGGTTAGATTTGATTCGTATTCATTATTCAAGTTTATTATTCAATTCAGGTTGTCCAGAGGATTGCACATTAATACCTCACACTTCTATGATGTCTGTCTGCCAGCTGTCCAATTATCAATAAAAAAAAATTCAAATTTGCGGGCGGGACCTTATCACCGTCAAATTAAAAGGCACGCGCAAGGTGCCGGGAAACTCAAAGCATAAGATGTAAGAAGTCAAACAAAGTTGAGCTTGGAAGCCGAATCACATCTCATATCCATCTTTCTCTTGATTGAGAATTGAGAACTGAAAACACGGACAGAAGTAGCAAACTGTGCTAAAACAAAGTTAATTATTCCGTTCGCTAGAATATTTTTTTAAGTTTATTTACATTTTCAACTCCCATGACCAATTAGCCAAATTAAGAGACTCAAAAACTGTTACAGGCTGGGGACGGGATTTCGCCGAATTGCGAAAAACGTAACCATTTGCTGACTACTTTTAGCCCTACAACATCACATCACAACAACACATACTGAAAGTGAAGCGGGCAAACTCAAAACTCCAATTACTAACACGTATTGTATGGGATATTTACATGTTAGGAGTATATGGGTTGGTTTGACATTATTAGTCGAACGTTGTGTGAACAATTTTTATAATTCTAGTTGGACTAGCCAACAAGCCCGCGGTAACGCGGAATGACTAACTACTTATTCTTATTATTTCTAGGGTGCATGTGCCACGGGAGCGTTTGTTTTAGGGGAGCAACTTATAATGGTGGTCCATGCACCCTATAAATAATTATAAGACTTGGTTAGTCGTTCCGCTTGACTTGTTGCCTATCTAAGATAATAGCGGTCGGGTCGGGTTTGGAAAGGTACAGTGTTGCCGGCGGCGCCGAACTGAAATTTTTTATGACAATAGCGGTCGGATTGAGTTTGGGCAGGCACAGTGATGCTGGTGAAACATAATTCAAAAACTTTAAGATAATAGCAGTTGGATCGGGTTCCGATGACACCGAATTTTATTTCTTGGATACAGAAGATGTCAATACAATAACAATACCCGCAGTGCCTAATTAGGTTTCTCGGGTTTCCGCCCTTTCCTCTTGGATCGTAAGGTCGGGTAACTTGCTAGAATACGAATAAAATCGTCGGTATGAGAGCGTCAGTATGGATTATTTTAATTTATTTTGTAAATTAATTTTTTGGGTTGAATTTTGTAAGTAGCAGAGGCGGATCTAAACATTTCCCACGACTAGGCTGATTTATTCAGGTTCACGTAGCGAATAATTTTTTTTCCGGACCATATAAAGATTGTTTCAAGCAAACAATGTTTTGTATCTGGTATTCTACGTACGAGCTTGTGTGCTCTGTACTATTTTATTTGATACGATCGATTTTAGCTAATTAAATTGCACTTCAAGTCAAAGATTTTATATACCCTTTTCATTAGGGAAGTCATTATATTCCTGACCCAGATACTTGTAATACTGACTGGTAATCAACTCTATTACATGGATACCAAAGTTTTCGGTCAAAAACGTGGAGTTCCACATGTACGTAACATTTAGAAGGTCGACTAGTCGCCCTACGAGGTTGGTGATTAATTACACTTTGTTCAACAGCAAACGATCTACAACTATGGAGGTCTTTGTAAATGTTTGATAATTAGGAATAACGTTGCGTTACGTTGTTCAACTAGTTGAGTAATGTCAATGATTTTGCTAACCAATATGATACTCATCTTAACTTGTTCAAGGTCAAGATGGAATGTAGTGCTTGGGTTTTTAACGAAATGCGTAAATTATATCACTGTACATTCCTACTTACTCTTATCAAAATGTATAAATTACCAGAATAAAGCCGAGCTTTACCTGGATGGAAAGACTAGTAACTGTCAAATTGACTGGACAAGGGTTAACTTGATACGGGTACTTGTTAAAAGCTAAGAGCTAGTAATTGGTTCTTACCTGTTTTTCCTTAAATTTTGGAGCAAGATACAAATGAAGGCATCCAGGACCAAAACCGTTCGTTCATCTTCATCGTAATCATTGGAGCACTCTTTTTAAATAGGAATTACTACATTACCTTTAATTTTGATTTTTATTGTAGATTCTATTGCCAAGAACGCCATCTGGCGTGATAATTCTTTACGACTCATTCTACAATCGACATCAACTATGAGCTTTGTTGATAATTATTGTCTCAAACATATTTATAGATACTGTCTACAGGGTTTCATTTAACGAAGTGAAGTCACATATAACAGAAGTCACTTGCGAATGTACGACAAATCAAATGACGGGCAATAATCATTTTGTTGTGAATGCACGCTGTATGCGTAGAAATGTTTCTGCGTCATACAATTCTTATTTATCTGGTTTCGCTCAGTGGGAGTTGAAGTTGTGATATCAAATATTTACGGACGAAAAAATCTGGACAAGGCCTGTTTAGCCTATGCCTAGAACCGCCTCTGGTACGTAGTACTATAGTAAGAGAATAATCACTCCATTTTGCGACCAGACTGACCAACTGAATTTTAGTCTGACGCGATAGGATACTTCAGACAGCAAAAGTTGTTGAGCCCCAATCTGACATACCGGAATAACCACAATCAAATCTTAATTGCTAGATCAAGAAGCTGCAAGGACCTAATCATTCCACTAACAATTCATACATGAAATTCATCAAGTCATAATGGTCACTAACAACTAACACATAAATACTACTCCAACCTGAAGTTTGCGGCTCCCATCTATTAGAGTGCTCGCGGTTAGCCGATACCGTAGTAGATTTGACTCGGACACTGGGAATTAATTAAGATGTGGTACAGTTCCCGATACATAGCCATTATAAAATACCTTTACGGATATTAAGAATCATCCAGTTTCTAATAAGGAATAGCAAGATATTTCTAGCAGAATGGCTCGCACAGCAATTCTCTTCGCCGTCGTCTGCTTGGCAGTCGTAAGTTTAGCGTAGTAATTTAAATATTACTTCCGTAAAATGTGGCATTCTTAGCAAACAGTACTGGCAATTGTTTCTACCCATTTTGCGTGTTCCAATATAATTTGAGAAAAATGAATTAGCCGTCTATGATTCCAAATAAATGTTCTAAATCCAGAATTATTTTAAACATCATGACACTTATTCTCAGATATTATTATTTATAGGGCATTGTCAATGCTGAGACTGAGAAGAGAGGCTTGATTGACTCACTCGGTAAGTATTTTATATTGCGATAACAATTCTTGTCATGGTGGGTATGGGCTACGGCAAATAAAAGATTCAAGATATAAAATATAAGTCTTTCTACGATTTATTTTTGCTATATATTAAAATTATGTTTGGATGCAGTCATGGTATAATAATACGTATAATAATTTCACATTGTGCCTAATAACTAGGAACCGCTGTTGGGTCAACTCTGGCTCAAATCGGAAATACGATCCTGCCTGCCGGTGCTCTCAACGCTGGGTGCTCCTCTGTAGGAAAATCCAACACCGGGGCTACCGCCGGAGGCAGAAGGCGCCGTGGGATTGGTAAGGATTTAAATTAAGTAAACCCAGTACTGAATCCATAGTAAAATTAGCTAGTTAGGTTAATTGAGAGTTTACTATTATTAACATTAGGTGAGTTCCTTGGGACCGGACTCGCCCAGATCGGTAACGTTCTTTTGCCGTCAAGTGCTATGGAGGCTGGATGCTCCTCAGTCGGCCTCTATGATGCGGATAAGGACAAGCACGTTACGCTCCTTGTTAACCAACAGCCGCAACCGCAACCCCAACCGCAACCCCAACCGCAACCCCAACCTCAGCCCGTACAAGGACGCTGGATCATGGGTCCCAATGGACAACCCATCTTCCAACGATGGGTTCCAAATTACCAAACCCAGGGTTAAAAATATTTCCTTGGCTTTCGGACCAATTGGATGATGTAAAGGAAATTAATTAGGCGAATTACGTGGAATTAAAATCAAAATGTGAACAATATCGAGTTAAATGTTTGTAAAAGTCCTAGTGGACTTGTTTGGTGCTTATTCCTATCCTTGAATGGTCGGGAGATGGAGGTAGGAGTACGATTTCGTTCGTAAGTATGTACATGCTTGTAAAGGTTCAAACTTAGGAAGAAATGCGGCTACACAGGAGCTTTGCAACTATGGAAACCACAAGCTTGTTACTTAATCTGCTGTACAGTCAGAAGTATCGAGCCATATATGACGTCAAAGGTCGAACTAAAAATGGTAATTGTCATTCTGCGAGCAATAGCATTCCTGTTCGTTTAATATATATATAATTATTGTGATGTCATATTGGTCATCTCCGTATATATGCGATACATGAGTTCTCATCAGTTCTTGCTCGGACCAAGCTGATAGATCAGTACTAAATCACTATAACTGGCCTCGCTCGTGTTAAGTACCATTACTAATATCTAATTAATAAAACGCTAAGGGTCAAAATTTCTTAAATACTTGAAAACTGTTTGGGCACCGTATGCGTTGTTAGGATGACCTTGTTCTTCACTAAATAATTAATCTCCTGGGCTACGGGCTTAGGAAATTGACTCATATGGAAGAGCAAGACACCGGTAACTAATTAAATATATTTAATTTAACTGTACCGGTACTGAATTGACAATTGTGTTAATTTTTTTCTTAGACTAGCCAACAAGAACCCTAGTTAACGCGGAAACCAACTACTTTTTCTAAACATTTCTAGCACACACTTGCCAGCTAATCTTAGTTTTAATTTAAATGGCACGTGTGTGCTAAAATTTTCAGGAAAAGTAGTTGGTTTCCGCGTTAACGCGGGTTCTTGTTGGCTAGTCTTATTACTTAAAAGGCTGTTAAAACTCGAAGGGTCTTGATATCATGAGTATTTGAATACTTGAATACTTGCAAACTGTTAGGGCACCGTATTAACGCGTTGTTAGGTCAACACTGTCTTTCACTAATTTAATCGAGATCGCGACACTGGACAACAGGTAAAAGCAAATTGAAGGAAATGTAGGATATACCATATCCACAGCCAGGGATTTGATTGAAAATTGAGCAATTTTTCTCGGGTTAGTAGTAAATATGCCGCAGGGGCGCAGGGATGGATACATAGAACGATAGTTTACCTTGAAATGTAGGCGCACTACATTGTGATTTGTATTTACTGTTGGTGGAAGCAATGATAGAACCAATAAACCCGATACTCAAATCCGAGGCCTCCTGACTTATCGGATTTGCTCTTATGGCTCAAGCCTCGGATTTCAAAATCGGGTTTATTGGTTGTGTCATTATTTCTACCAGCAGCAAATTCTTCTACTTTGACTAGCGAACAAGCCCGCCCTAACGCGTAATCAGCAAATACATTTTCTACACATTTCTAGAGTACATGTGCCATCATACCTCCATTCAACACTTTTATGTTTATGGTACATGTTCTCTAGAAATGTGTAGAAAATGTAATTGATGATTCCGCGTTATTGCGGGCTTGTTGGCTAGTAATATGTATATTAGTACATTGGTCGCGTATGAGTACACCCCTAAAGTTTTTCACCAAGTTGACAATGTTAATTCGACACAATACAGAAGTCGCCTTACGGCGGCATAGATAATGAGTCCCGAATCTGCCATTAACACCGGAAAAACCGCAATTACCGCCTGAGATAAATGCAAGTAATCGGAATACTAGCCGAGCCATACATTCATCCAATCCCAGCCCCAATTAGTTCAATCATTACTAAAGACCGGACATTTGCATATTCTCGCTAGAGTGCCTCTTACTTCGGATTTTCTCCGGTCATGTAACTGTGACCCGATATACCAAATTTTATTCAGCAAATACTTCTTTTCTGTAACTCTTACTTTCTTTAACTTATATCTTTTAAAGCATAGTTTAGAAGATTTCCTACAAATGGCAGTACAAGACTACTAAAAAATATCAGCCTTCTCTTTCAAATTCAAAATAGAATAGATATCGTTATTAAACAAAATAAGCTTGTTTTGTCACTGCAACTGATGATTTCAAACATTTTATGTGCATATTTTTTGTATACATTGACGTTTTGTGCAGCAAATTTGGTATACATTTTGACTTTTTGCGTATATATGCACAAATTCCGGCCTTTTTTTTATACATAAGCGCCGGTCTTTAATAATTCACAACCAATATTGTAAATTGATACTTTTATATTTAACTCTTGTCGCGGCTGGCAGATAGCGCCAACACTACTGCGTATCATGCTACAAGTTAGAATGTGGTAAATTTCCAGATACGCTGCTATTATAAAAGACCCAGACGAATCAGGCTAGTTAGTTGTGTTTGTGTAGTCCCTTGATAAATATTTTATAAATCTATACAACAAAATGGCTCGCACAGCTATCCTCTTGGCCGTCGTCTGCTTTGCAGTGGTAAGCGTAGCCTGAAAATTTAAATAAATTTTTAATTAAAAATAATATTAAGTTAAAATGAATGCAACGCCTTGGCTTACTATTCTTTGACCCGACCTCAAATCTCTAGCAGCCTAGCCTATAATATAATAATACTTCCAAACACTAAAACGCAGTACAGAATGTTGTTGACTTTGATTCAATCACGTAGCGACGGGCTGTTTCTCTTGCCTTGGAATAAAGTCCCGTGTAGTTGGAAAACAAAAATAATCAAAACATGCGATAGAGAACGCGAGATAAGTTATGTTTTCAAAACCCAAAATTAAATATTAATTACCTATTATTCTTAGGGCATCGTAAGCGCGGAGACGGAAAAGAGGGGATTCATTGACTCACTTGGTAAGCATTTTATATTGTGATCATGTTTAGTTACAGTCAGAGATTTCTAGCCATTGTTGCCTGAAAAATAAAATGATTCTACATTATGCCTCAAGTTAATGCTTAGCTGGGTATTACAAATAGGGTCCGCTGTTGGGTCAACTCTGGCTCAAATCGGAAATAATATCCTGCCTGCCGGTGCTCTCAACGCTGGGTGCTCGTCTGTAGGGAAATCCAACACCGGGGCTACTGCCGGCGGCAGAAGGCGCCGTGGGATTGGTAAGGATCCAAACTAAGTAAACCCAGTGCTGTATCCATAGGAATATTAGCTAGCCAGGTTAGTTGAGAGTTTACTATTATTAACATTAGGTGAGTTCCTTGGGACTGGACTCGCCCAGATCGGTAACGTTCTCTTGCCGTCAAGTGCTCTGGAGGCTGGATGCTCCTCAGTCGGCCTCTATGATGCGGGCAAGGACAAGCATGTTACGCTCGTTGTTAACCAACAGCCGCAACAGCAACCGCAACCCCAACCCCAACCTCAGCCCGTACAAGGACGCTGGATCATGGGTCCCAATGGACAACCCATCTTCCAACGATGGGTTCCAAATTACCAGACCCAGGGTTAAAAATGTGGTATAGTTCTAAACCAATTGGATGCTCTAAAGCAAAGGAAATATATCTGTATTCTCTGTCAAATTAAAACCAGCGTTTGAGCAAAAATGACTTAAATGTTTCGTCGTTGTAGTATCGAATGGACTTAATTCCAAGCATTGGATAGCAGGCTAGAGATGGGGTTGGCATAAGCAGAGGCATACCATATGCGCTCATAATTGGCTCTATGAGCCCTGATGAGATCCATGTTGTGCCGTAATGGACGCCCGTAGGCTCATGTTTCGATAAGAAATTAACGGGAGCAGAACATGATGAGGACGAGTAATTCTATTTTCATAACAGATAAGACCACTTTACTTTGTACTCTGCCACTGATAACTGAAGGTCTGTGTCAACTGTTGATTACCACTCTTTTTTAATGCTAATGTTTTTCAACTTGATCCGCAAGATTCGTACAATTATTCATTACAAGTATTTATACATACATAACTACTCTGTTAGCGCAGTCAAAGAAGTTCTTGTTAGAGCGTAACAACGGTACACCTAAGGTGTTCAAAGCAGTTTTTAAATGAACAGATACTCTTCATTTCTGTTATGGATAGTTGTCGCATTTATGGTGAAGGTAGAAAATTTCGTTGAAGCTGAAATAAATATACACAGCCTAGAAAATAAAATTTTAGCCAGACTAGATGCAACGAAATACGATATTTCCCGATTTGAAGGTGCATCAAAATCAGTGGCGGAAATATATAGGATGGATACAGTACCGCCTTACCTGGAAGAACTACTATCTAGATTTCAAGAAAATCCAGCATTAGAGAATCAACTCTTTGCTGCCGTGAGCCAACCCTGCAGTTCGCATATGAGAGCATGGCTGAGTGCGCTCACAAATCTCACAGCAGATGGCAATACATGGGCCCTCCAAAGTAAGTCACAATTGTGAACAAAGAGGCTGGAATTAATTTAGTTGCTGTCAATTCCGCCCAAAAAAATTTGTTTCCGCCTGAATTTTTTTTTTTTTTTTTTTTTACATATTTTGTCCTTTTTCGGGCTAAATTCTATGTTTTTAGGCATAACTAGAATTAAGCATTTGTTTAATCTACGCGAATACTTTTTAGTGATCGACGCCTGGCCTAAATTTGTACCACATGGAATTTTGGAGGGAAATTTCGCCGGTGGGTGTTATATATATTCTTAAGTCAAATCCTCAGGCGTAATGAAATTGTGACGTGTTGACTTCCTAGCCTATGGGGCCTTTGATGAATGCCTTGCGATTCGAGCTGAACTGGAGAACGATGTAACTTTTAAGGGTAAATACTGTACTTCCCTGCTGCAGCCTGGGACCCCTGAAACAAACAGATCTAATATGGAGTTTCAGGTAAGGCTTCCTAAAAATTTGTTCTTGACAAATTGTACGTTTCAATGATACTGGCAACTAATTTATTGTAAATGTATTGTATCGTATAGACCAGGATGGCCAGCACAGTTCTACTCGGCGCGATCCCCGTCCTGGGCTCCTGTTATCCATCCTCATGCTCTACCGACGAAATTTCGTCCATGCTTACCAATGTCGTCAACGTCATTCCACTTCCGGGCGTTCAGGTCGTTCCATATGTATCTTACTGTACGACGGACGACAAGCCCAAGCTGAGCTCTGGGGACATAGGCATGATGTAAGTAAATATGATCTCTATATAATAGTTGCAGCTAAATTAGTATAATTAAAGTGACAAATATTAATTTAATAAATTATATTAATAATAAATTAATTTAACAATTGTAAAATTAGCTAATTTTCCCGCTCTTAACGATCAAGTTATTTAACCACACACTAAAAGTTAGGATCAATAGGTCGATTTATTGGTATTTAACAGATCCGTCCTGGCTCTGATCGGGCTACTATGTATAATAGGGACAGCTCTTGACTTGCTTCTGGACAAAATGAGCTCAGCTCGATCCGGTAAGTGAGGTTACGGTAACAAGAATTAGACAATATAATATTAGATTCGTCAAATTCGCATGTCTGTATAGGGTACGCAATACAGGCTTTACTATCATTTTCCGTCTACACGAACACTTTGAAATGGCTAAGCACGAAGACAGGCGGCGGCGGGGAAAATTTCGGTTGCATGCACGGAATTCGGTTTGGAAGCACGTGCTGGGTTGTGCTGGCCCATACGTGGATCCAGATATCCTTCCTTAACACTTCGAATAGTTTGGAAATGCTTAAGGTACCTACGTTAGGCAACTGTACTGGGAATAAATGTAAAATAACTTTCTAAGGTATTTTGCGCCTGCAATACCACGCAAATAAAGAGTATTTGTACCAACACATTCTCAATGTTGTAAACTCGCAGCCGGCCGAGTTTAACTGGACGCTCTTCTCGATTGTCAACGGAACCGTGTCCGTTGACACGTTCTTCACAATGAGCGCTATACTTGTCTGTAAGTTACCAACATTTATCATTCTTGATATGTTTAAATATGTCATACAACCTTCGGGATTTAATACAGATCCATTGTGTGTTTTGACCTTATTTGTTAACAGCATACGGAATGTTAAAGGTGCTGAATAAAACAAAGGGTAAACTTAACGTCCCAATGATGTACGTTCACCGATTCTTAAGGTTGGTTACGAACGACTGCTACTGTTTCTATTTTCTCCTATCTTCTAGATATAAACTTCATAGTATCGCATATATTTATTAACACGTAGAACAACCGTTTAAAATATTCCCTGCGTTTATCGATCTCGCTTACGAATTTACTGTTTGTCTTACAGGCTTACACCGACATACGCTCTATTGGTCGGGATCGTCGCGACTCTATTCGTTTATTTCCGAGACGGTCCAATGTGGTTTGTAGTAACACAATCTTCTGACTTTTGCAAGTAAGGCTGCAGTGAAACAAGAATGGTGAGCCATGTTGTAATTTTTTGTGTAGCTATCTCAAAGTCAGCGTTTGACCTAATATAGGAAGACCTGGTGGCATAATCTCCTGTACATTAACAACCTAATCAATTACACGGCAACTGCGGATCCTACCGATGGAATGGTATACCAAATAGAGGAGCCAAGTGTGAAGATACAATCACCATATTTGTAATATATAAATTTGTTTGACACAATACAGTGCCATGATGAAAGCTGGTACTTAGCCAACGACATGCAGTTCTTCCTTGTGGCTCCCTTATTCGTGTATCCGCTCTTCAAATGGGAGAAACTTGGCCTAGCACTCCTTTCGCTAGTGACAGCTGCTTCGATCGCAACGCCATGGATTGTTACTAACCAAAAGAATTTAATTCCGACTTTCCTGCTCTTATCAAGCGAGTACGTAGCAGTTTGAATTATAAACTGAGAAAGTTATACAGCGGTGAATGCACTTTGACATTAATTTTACTGAACCCATTTAGTCTGGGAGCATACAAGGAACATGCGTACACGAAGCCCTGGATGCGCTTCGGTCCCTACGCCGCTGGCCTCTGGACTGGCTACTTCCTCTACAAAACTTCGAATAAGCGGCTTCAGCTTCCGAAATGGGTTGTACTGTTTGGATGGCTGGGCTCAACGACCGGAGCTGCATTGATAATTTACGGGATCATTCCATGGTTTGACCCTGCAAATCAGATACCGAAAGGAACTGGAGGATTCTATGGCGGAGCCCATCGATTTGGCTGGGGCGTCGTCATTTCTTGGATTATATTTGCATGTGCCCGGGGCTACGGGGGGCCAGTCAATGCCTTTCTGTCCTGGAAAGTATTCATGCCGCTTGGACGTCTGACGTTTTGCGTCTATCTGACATCATTCTACTTGCAAACGGCCTTCCATAATTCGATGCGGCAGCCGATTTACTACGACGTTTACACATTTGTGAGTAACAGTTTAAAATACAAAATGTTCAAAATATGTACTAAACATTAGACAGTATAATAATTGTTGCATGTTATATATTTATATCCAAATTCAGACGAATTTATTCTTGGCCCATACGGTGCTGTCCTTCCTGGTTGGGTTTCTTTGCTGCATTACAATGGAGTCCCCAATCATTGCCCTGGAGAAGCTCATCTTTCAAGGTACATATGTAGATTTTCTTCTAGTATTCTATTCAAAATACAATATTTTACACAGACTTATGATGTATTCTACGTATACGATTCTAGGGCCACCGAAATCAGACCATCAAAATTTACCAACGCCAGAAAAATAGAAATCCAATTGGAAAATAGCCCTATGAATGTTACTCTAATATAACGATCTTGTTAACTCTTTAGAACCTACTTAAGTAGCAATTATGTTCGAAATAGTAATTTTAAATTTTTATGAAGCAGACGTTGCAGATTAATCTGAAAACTCACTTCCGCATAAGATTGAAGTTCTTTATTTTTATCAACACATATCATAGCGAAATATCCTGCACAATAATAATTTATACAAGTAACGACCTCGCCTTCGGCTCGTGTCTTATACTTGCGCACGCGGCTCCGCCGCTTAGCGCGGTTGGCT
>JAQFZY010001296.1:0-16567 GCA_034696285.1 Hypogastrura burkilli
CATAAATTTTCTTATTATGCGTGATTACATCTGACTTGTATGGAGCAATTTAAAGCGTGACGGACGGACGGACGGACGGACGGACAGACACCGAGACCATCCCATAAGACCTTTTGGTCTAAAATAAATCTTCAAACTAGGTACTACAACTGCTATATATGTATATGTAGTAGGTACTCATTTGTACATTTCTTAAAGCCAAGCTCCAGAAAACGGAAACTACCAAATTAAAAATTAATTACGTATTGGTAAAATAAACTACTAAAACGAGCTATAGGTATAGTTAACCATTAGCCGTAGGTACATAATGCATAATACTGGTTACTTCATGTAGGTAGGCTTAAAAACACGTTAAACGTGCCTTTTAGCACCTATTATGTATGTACAACTTTTGCAAACGTTATTAATCGCTGTTAATCACGTGGAAAACATGTCTACAATCATATTTATCAGCTTACTTTCATATTTAGAGTTTTAAAATACATGGATTAAACATGTATAGGCATAGATTAATGTTTATAATTAAGCCTATTGCCTTTTAAAGTTGCAATCTAATCAAGAATCGAGGAAAAGTAGCGTTTATTGTCACTTCTAATCTTGAAAATGAAAACGATACAATGTGTTACGCATATGTAACCCGAATACATGTTATAAAATTGAATAGAATGGGAGTTTGGAGTTTCTGTAGCACAAAGTTTTTAACCCAACTCCAGTCCGTGTCATGGAACAAGTAACACATAATCTTTTTATGTATGAACTAGCACGTTTCCCGATCTTACGACTTACGATCCGGGGTTATGGGGGAATGAGCGGAAACCCGAGAGACCGAATTAGGGGTTCCTCTTTGGGTAACGTTGTGCCGATCATAACCCGATCCGACCGATATTGTCTCAAGGAAATTGAATTCGGGACCGCCGTCACTAGCCCCGGCCCCGGCCCTAGCCACCTAATTCAGAACTCTGTGGGGCCGCGGCACCATTGGGCCCGTTTAAGCGCGATCCGATCACTACTGTCTCAACGAAATCTAATTCGGGTCCGCCGGCACCACTGAAATTGTCGAAACGCTAACATAACCTAACCTTACTTAAAATCAATGTTCGTGGAAAGTTTCTGAAAGTTTACGAACCTAATATAACTTAAAATCAATGTTTCCGGAAAGTTTCCAAACCTAGCCTAACTTATAATCGATGTTTCCGGAAAGTTTCCGAACCTAACTAACTTAAAATCAATGTTTCCGGCAAGTTTCCGAAAGTTTCCGAACCTAACCTAACTTAAAATCAATGTTTCCGTAAGGTTTCCGAAAGTTTCCGAACCTAACCTAACTTAAAATCATTGTTTCCGGCAAGTTTTCGAACCTTCCGAGCTCTATTGCTTTAAAGAATTTGAATTCCGCGCTGCTGACACGCGCGAACGTGAGTGGCTGAGCTCGGCCCCCAGCAAAGGCACCTGCCTCCATGCAGCCGACCCCTCACAGACCCACGTGACTCTATGCACGGCCAGTGCGCAAGCCCATTCTTCCATGCCTAGCCCCTTACACGGCCCCCGACCCCTTCGCGAACGGTCTGGAGTTCGATTCCTACCAGGTACAAATTTGTTTTTGCAAAAAGTCCATTTTTTTTTGGGACGAATAATTTTCGCTAAAATTAGGAAAATTTTAAGGTATCGCTCATTTGAATCCGTAGACTAGTTTCAGAGGAAATAGGGGACATACATAAATACATACATATCTACATACACACCAACGATTTTATGTATATAGATGTAATTTTGAATTCTAACGTCTGACGTTACAGAATTGTAAAATTATGGAACTAGTTAAAACTGAATCCATAATGGTAGCTACATTTACAATCAGTAGTTATGAACTTAACTAATTCCGTAATTGCCGACGATTTGAAGGATTTGTTCCCCATACGCAAGCATAAATATACAATAAAGATTTATAATCCAAACTCGAAAAATGTGGTGCTTTCGGGAGCTTTTTTTAGTATAAAACATCAGCGACTCGGCACATTAACTCCTTCAGCTTTTCACTTTCAATTGAATGGATATGAAGCAAAAGTCTCACAAAATTTCAAGGAATTAAAGGTTTTTTTCCATTCAAGTAGAAACTTCAGCTAATTTCCTGAAAGATCCTGCGTTATTTTTTCAGAAATGAAGTACGCATTAGCTTTCCTCGGCGTTTGCAGTTTAGCCTTTGTCATAGCAAACGCTAAGGCAGCAATCGGAATTTACCCGGTGGAATCTGGACACCAAATCCTCCCACAGAAGCCTGCTATCCTGTTACCCGTCGTTGTTGATGAGGATGAGACTGGAGTAGAGATCCTCCCACAGAAGCCATCCATCGGCATCTACCCAATTGAGGCCGATTCCGGCAGTAACAAATTACCCGTCCTTCCACAGAAGCCATCCATCGGCATCTATACCCAATTGAGGCTGATTCCACCGGATCCAACAAACTTCCGATTCAACGTCCGTCTGTTTTACCAGTAGAGTCAGGCAAGGACAACAAACTCAGGCCTTCATTGACCATCATGCCAGTTGAAGGAAACGTCGTGATTGTCCTACCGGCTCAACCAGGAAGCACCTCAGTGACTGAAGAGGGTTCTGGCGTCCTTTCATTCTTAACTGGCTTGTTCTAAATAGGAATTAAGACTTCAGCCTCTGGTAAATCATACCGACTCAACCAAACATATAGAGACTTTTACTTCTTAATCTTTCTTAGAACAAAATGTGTATATTCTAACCTAAACTGTTTAGCCATAGTCAAAAATAAATTTGTATTTCTTCTTTTTCGAGCATAATCAAATCTTTTCCTATAGATTTATCTCTCGGAGCACCAGAGCACATAGAACAAATTGGCCCGCGGCAGAAATACACAATTTAGCAAAAAAGAATACATTTCATAATGGAATATTTGAGACAGACTATCTCCAAACAGCACATTGAATTTTGGATTCATTGCTATAGATTGGTATGGGTATCTGGATAAGAATTTGCATTGAAACGAATTAGAAACCCAGTTAAATAATTTTAATTAAAGTAAATCCGAACATTTGCCTGATTTCCAGGTAAATACGAGGTTCTTTCGAGTGATAAAAAGTGCTCGACAATTCCACTCTTATCTCCGAAATACTTTAGCTCCGATTTTATCAGTTAGTGAGTAACCAGTAATGTTTACTGATACCAGCAATACAATGCCGATCACAGTTGACAGTTATTAGAGGCAATAAAAGTCTTACTATTTACTTGACCAGGATTCATTTACCATATAGCGCGTGATTCGTGTGTTGGATCTCAGACGTTCTCTGAGTCCGGTTAAATTAAAAATGGCAACCCGAGTGGCTGGTGTGTTGTTCTTAGTAGTCTTCGCATTTTCAGCTGTCAACAGTGATAAGATCAAGTTCAATGGGTACAAAGTATTTCGTATGACGCCCAAGACACCTGAACATGTTAAGACGCTGAAAGGACTTGAGGATCTTGGGGTAAAAATTAAACTTGGCTTTTATTCTACATATACTGCAGAAAACACTATTTGCGAAACATTGTCAACGATTCCGTATAAGTAATTCATGTTTTGTGCTAACGTAACTTATAGTCTAATGTCTAATCCAAATCAGTAAATTACTTATTTAATTTCACCTCTTTCACTTGCGGCCATGCAGGATTTCTTGTTTCAATTTGGCCTTTGTGGGTCATGTGGTGACCTCGAAGCGGTCACCGGGGTATATTCGCCAAAACCTTAGCATGCAGCACATTAAAATGACCGTTAGGGAATACGGATAACGAATCCGGTGTATAAACCATGTTCCGACCTACCCAGGTTACCTATAAGGGTCTCCCAAGGTCAGCTTGAGTTAGTACACTAAAGCACACCTAATCAATCTCTTTGATAACTTTTTCGTTTGAAAAAATTCGTTTGATTGGCATGAAAATACACGCATTTAAACGAAAATTGTGATTCGTTTCATGGTTGTGATTGGTCATTCCGTGTGGCACGTAGAGGGCGACACGCAAGAGCTAGTCAGAGAACTTGTTGTATGTAGTATATGTATTATGCTTTGTCTTGTGTACTGTTTCAGAATCGCATACATTATGAATGACAAACGAGATAATAAGTACAATAGTCACTATTGTTCCATGCATTTTATATGACATTATTAAGAATCTGTATAGACCACAATCTCAAACATATTGGTAAATTATATATGTAGTAACTGTACGCCGACCAAGCCCTTATTTGGGCCCATTTTGGTTTACATAGTAATTAACTCTTGCTTACAACATAGCTTTCGTTCTGGGCCGGCCCTTCACCTGTAGGAAGGAGTTCTGACGTCCTGTTTCCGCCACATATGCAAGGGGACATGCTTAGCTCACTAAAGACTTCAGGAATTGATGTACAGGAATATATTGGAGATGTGCAAAAGTAAACATTAATATGAAATATTCAGGGAGGCTTTGATTTTGGTATCGGCGGAGCTCTGATTTAAGTGATACCTACTCGGCTTGATTTAATAGATTAATTGACGCTGAGGGAGGAGCAGCAAGCCCCAGAGTCGCTGGTTCCCGTCTTGGCCATGACGAATATCTCCGACTTGATGACGTACGTACTAAGAACATTCTTGTATATGTTCAGATAGTTTGGATCAAAAAATTGTAATTATAAATAATTTTCTCAATAGATTTATAGCTGGTTGGAGGAACAAGCAGAGCTCCACTCATCTATTGCTAGCACTTTTTCAATCGGGTCTTCATATCAAGGGCGTGACCTAAGGGCAATCAAGATTTCCAAGTCAGGAGAGACGAAGCCAGCCATCTGGTTGGATGCCAACATTCATGCTAGGTACTGATTACCATAATTATGCCGGCATCAGTTCACGACAAGTTCTATTTGGTATAGAGGAATATTTAAATCGTGAACGAAATCGTAAATCTTAGGGAATGGATTACGGGGGCCGTTGCTCTCTACGTGATCGATGAGCTTCTGAATGGGAATAACACTGCAACCCAATCTTGGACTGAGGACTACGATTGGTAGCACTTTTACAAACATTTAAACGGAACCATTGATGGTTCGAAGCGTACAAGTTCTGATACGCTCATTCAACTACCGTAGGTACATTCTTCCGATCCATAATCCTGATGGCTTCGAATTCTCCCATACCGACAATAGACTGTGGCGAAAGACCAGGTCCAACACTTCTTCCATACTTGGATGCAAGGGCGCTGATGCCAATAGAAACTGGGGATTTGAGTGGTTCAGTTAGTCTGAAAACTTTAAACGAATTACATATATTAAACCGAGTTTAAAATACAAACAAATAGTTAACAATGGCATTTCGAATTGATAGCCGGTGGCTCGTCATCAAACCCCTGCGTCGACACTTTCGGTAAGTTATTTTGAATATCACTGAACCTCGGCTCGTCCTTCGGAGTACAATTATTATTCCTAACCTGCGTGTTTGCAGCTGGATCCGAAGCCTTCTCAGAGCCCGAGACGAACGCCACTGCTCAGTTCCTTCTAACCATCGCTGATCGACTCGAATTCTTCCTCTCCTTGCACTCTTACAGTCAACTTATTCTCATTCCTTATGGCGTCGAGATCCCATTCCTCCAACACGATACTTACGTGAGTTTCAAGACCGATTTCAAAACTGTAGGATCCAGTAACAATAATAATACTACCTTTAGATGGAAATTGGGCTCGAAGCCGCCTCTGCGATTGCGGAGAGATTCGGCACCGAATTCACGCCTGGAAACATTGTCGACCTTCTCTGTAAGTTTATGTACTACTCAGACATCGAACTAAATATAAACCTTTCTTCTTGTTAACAATTTCTTGGTTTCATTGCAGATGTTGCAAGCGGCGGGTCCATGGACTGGGTTCACGCTGAGTTGGGCGTAAGTTAAATACAGGCATACCTAATGAAAAGGTGGCGACGATTTGTAAACCATCTACTACGTGTTACGTAAAGTTACTCCCTGTTGTCTGTATTTCCAGGTTAATTTGACCTTCACTTTTGAGCTCCGTGATACTGGAAAGTAAGAAAAACTTGGTCCAGTAATCCATACAACGACCATTACAATTATAAGCATTAACTAAATAAATATATGAATTCCGCTTTAATTTCAGTTACGGATTCCTTCTCCCTCCAGGTTTGCTTCTTACCCTTACAGTATATGTGGTATACCTAATTGATATAGGGAGTATACTCGGTTGCATGCACTCTCGAATTTCTTTAACGCTGTACTTAATTCCTACCAAGCTACTTCTTAATATTGCTATTTTTACATCAGAATTGATCCTGCCAAGTAGTTTGGAGTTCTTGGATGGTCTCGAAGTAATCATTGATCATCTTCGTGTCGGGATCCCTGCGGCTGGGGAACCCTTTGTCAAGAAGCCGAATGAGCCAAGAAAGCCGACAAAAATGACCAAGCCTGCCATCATCCCGGGTAACAAGCATAAGCCACAAAAAGTGAAACAATTCAAGAAGCATGCCTCAGACTAACCCCAATACCCAATAATTCAGTCCCGATCACTTAAGCCTAGGCTTTCTATGTAGTAGTATAATTAAATAGGTACCTACCTACAGCAAAAATAGTAAAGTGGAACCTTGTATGTATGAAAGGTATAATACATTCAGGTCAATACATACATACATACTTACACTTGGAACGTAACTTGTAAAATTCAGAATAAAAAAATATATATTGAGACTACTCCAACTTCTTATCTCATTTGGAAACAATGGGAATTTATCCCTGACATGTATAATTCGGGTCAATTAATTGATTGACGTGACATAATAAGATTACGATATCATCGGAAAATCGTGTCATGGTTTAACTTGTCACTAACATTTCAAGGGTTTAAAACATATTGACATCCGAACCAAAAGGTGACGAAACAATAGGCTTAACTGGATAATAAAATTCTGTGATACGAAAATGTGCCCTTGTACATCGCGAGTGTTATGCCTGGAATAATTTGGATTTCTTGAACGTTACAAGGCTCAAGCAATATATTCTAAACCCGGATTAGTTATTTCGGAGCAAATGCTGGATTGGACTGATATTCAACCCTATGGCATTTTCGACAGTATTTAGTCAGCATGATCACGCTGATCAAAATGTGTAGTACACAGTATACCTATTACCTGTACATAGATATAGTAAATTGGGCAAATGATGGGCAGGCATGCTACAGCCTCATGTGATGGCTTTGGAATGTCCAAACTAAAGGTTCTGATAATGATAATATTCAGAAGTGCCCTTGAGGATAAAAAATTTCCAGATTGAAAAAGGGCTTATACCTGCAAGGAATATCTCAAATACAAAGCTAGACTACGCATAGCTTGGTATGTGTATATGACAAGTACTAAATATGCATACCATAAAATACCTATACTAATAATAGAAAGTGCTTAAGTACCGAAGAGGAAAGGCGCTTACACAAAAATTACAAAAAGGTTCCATTCGTCTGAGGACCTACTCATTATCCTTTCCTTGGCCTAAGCTTCAGCCTCTTCTGGCTTACCGAAGACCACTTACTCAGGGACCTAGGGAGAAGAAAACAAGCTTTCACAACATGAAGCTTTCTTTAACGGTACTTGTGCTCCTTCCTGTTTTCGGAGTCTGCTTGGCCTCCAAAATTCGGTACGATGGCTACAAAGTGTTCCGAATAACTCCGCATTCAGAGAATCACTTGAACCTTCTACACGAGCTGAAGCGACTTGGGGTAATTCTAAAGCGCTATTAATATTGACTTGATATTTGAAACTGCATAGGTCTTAATTTTGTGAACGCTAGAAGTTGTGTAAGGGACACAATTGCAGCCGGTATTTTTTCACGTATAGGCTTCGTTTTGGGAAGGACCAAACAGCATTGGAAAGTCGTCTGACGTCATGATTCCGCCGCATCTGCAAGGAGATCTCCTAAAATCAGTCCACGACTCTGGTGCTACCATGCTTGAGTTTATCCCTGACGTCCAAAAGTAAACGCACTGCTCGACGGCTTACAAAGCAAATTCAGCAAAATATTTAACTTTGTAATAATTTTCTTCCAAAGGCTCGCGGACCAGGAAACAGTTAACACGCGTAAAGGAGTAAGACTCGAATGGACTCAGTATTATCGCCTTGATGCTGTAAGCCTCCCAACCCCAACATTATGAAAATTCCCTATTAGCTTATGACGTTTATAATCCAAATATGGATAGATTTACGAGTTTCTGGCCGAGCAAGCCGCGAAGCACCCAAACATTTCCTCCGTGGTTTCCATTGGAAAGAGTTTCGAAGGGAAGGACATCAACCTAATCAAGATCTCAAAGTCCGGAGAGACGAAGCCTGCCATTTGGCTTGACTCCAACATTCATGCCAGGTACATATTTTCATAGTTATGCCAGTATCAGTTCATACCAAGTACTAAATATTTGGTATAATGATTAATGAAATATGCATGATTAATTAAAAAAGGGAATGGATTTCGGGTGCTGTACTCACTTACGTGATTAACCAAATCCTGAACAGTGAGGACCCTGAGGTACAATCATGGACAGAAGACTTTGACTTTTACCTCCTGCCCATTGCGAACCCGGACGGATTTGAGTACACGCACACAAACGATCGGTTGTGGCGAAAGACCCGCTCGACGACTGACTCCATTTTTGGTTGTAAAGGAGCCGATCCGAATAGAAATTTCGGATATATGTGGTTGGGTAAGGCCGGGGCCTAAGGGGGGACAATCAGTTTAACTGATAACAATATTTTAACTGATCAATTAATAATTCTGACTTTAATTATTTCTTTTCAGCTGGTGGTTCTTCTACACGTAAGCGTTCAGTAATTGAGGACTTGTTTAATGCAGGTAAATTATACAATACGTATATTTATGTCTCAATTATTTGTATGCTGACGTAGAGCCCTGTGACGAAACTTTTGCTGGTCCTGCCGAGTTTTCCGAGCCCGAAACCCTTGCAATTTCCAACTTTTTCAACACAATTGCGAGTCGAGCAGTCTGCTTCGTAAGTATTCACAGCTACAGTCAGTACATTCTGTTGCCATATGGAGTTGAAGGGGAAGACCTTCCCCAGAAGGACGAATACGTAAGTCTTAGATATTGTATTCCAATTTTTCATTTATGTTTAGAAATGGACGGGATTAGGTAGGTTTAGGTATGTAATATGTCTTTCGTATATTCGATTTAGATGAGAATCGCTGGCAAATCCGCTGCGTCTATTGCTCAGAAGTACGGAACACAATTTATTTGGGGAAGCATTACAGATCTTCTTTGTAAGCATTTAGGACCATCCTGCCTTCCAGTTACAAAAAAATAACCGAGGCATACTTAATTGCATGATTCGCATTTTACAGATCCCGCATCTGGTGGGTCCATGGATTGGGTCAAAGGCATCCACAATACAAACTTGACTCTGAGCTTTGAGCTCCGTGACACGGGAGAGTAAGACGCCACTAATAATAATGCCACGTTAGATCAAAAGTATAAGACGGAGGGAGTAGTGTATTTTTGTTGATTGTTTAATTATGACTCTTTAAAATTATTCAATAGGAACGGATTTCTCCTTCCACCATCTGAAATTATTCCGAGCAGCGAGGAATTCATGGATGGTCTCCAAGTCTTTATTGATGAGTTACGGACAGGAGTCCCACTGAAGGAGACAAAGACTATAGTTAAGCCAGCACTCGGAATCAAGTCCCCAGTAAGTCGTTTCTTTTATGACGCTCAAACTTTCGGGGACGTTCCGAGCAACAACCGTGGACCCATCATCCCGACCTAAGACAGTAGCTGTCTGAACAAGCTAACTTATAACTTGATATTGATTTCAAATGGATGGTTGGATTTATTATAATATAACAAAACAAACTATGAAATCACTGCCAAAGTTCGGTTCACTTAATACTGGGCCTCCAGGTTTCATCACTACTGGTCAATTCGTATCATCGTTGACGAGTAACGAGGGCATGATGCTCCCTTTGCTTGGGTTCCTCAGAGTTGACTCTGAGAAGGAGCCACGCATGATCCAAGCGTCTCGTCGTATCTGTGCAAGAGAGCGCCGCTTGTCAGGAATCGGCTCCAACATAATATACAAAAAAGTCTTGACCTCTTGGGACAGCACATCCTTCAACTAAAGCAAAATCATTAGATTCCTTGTATATTGGATTACGCGTTGATTATTGTAGGCTTTTGTATCATTAGCAGAAACTCACTTTGTTCCGAATCTTCCACGCGCGAGACATTTGGCACTCATATAGCTTCCGTAGGCTACTATCATCAAATGGCATTGACTTGTTGAGCATTATGAAGAGGACGACCCCGATGGACCAGACTATACAGGTATATTGTATGTTACAGTTTGTACGTATAAGCAGTTATGCAACCTAAGTTGCATTACTGCGCCATAGTACGCATATATGGGTAATGGTTACTTCACTATGTACTAGCTTCCATTATATGCATACTAGGTTGCATATATGCGTCATAGGTGGAATAAATACAAGACAGGGCGTATTTATGCAAACTGCTATACAGCCAAACTGAACCCTATGTTTCTACTATTTAGATACTTTTCACGCATTAATTCATCTTAAGGTTAATTTCTACTAACTCTGAACCGATATAAATGATAAATAAACTCGAATACCTACTCGATCTACAACTGCAATATAATCCACACATTCATCCTCCATGCTTAAAGCATTCTTACTAGCAAGCAATTATAATAATCATATTATAAGTGAAAATTATATTGCTTCACCAGTCATCAGTAGTTACCAGGCATTTACGCTGGCTTCTACAATTTTCAGATTTTAATTCAGTCACTTTATTATTTTAACACATTACTAGTTAGCTGTTGGGTGTGATTCTAGCGTATAGACAATGCCTGAGTACTTGTCTAGAATCTAGAATGTAAAAAATGGTAGAATAGATATGCCGCGGATCAGGTTCAAAAGTACCGAAACGAAAAGGGTGAAGTGAAAGGGATGAATTCGATTGACATATATATTCTTAATTTTAATCCGCCAAAGGACACAAGTTCACAACAAGTTCACAATAGACTTGTCCGTTCGTTTTCTGTATACTGTTAAACATTTGGAACTCTTTTTTTTTTGTAAAAGACTTTGTCATGTACTTTGCTCATGTTAGATATATTTTAAAATTGGAGGTATCCATTCAGGTCTAAACACTACTCTATGTTAAATAAATGGTTACCTGTCGAAATACGTGGGCTAGTAGTCGTCATGGATTTCATTAGTCGTAATTCTTCTTTTTAACTTACTTATTAGAGTTGTTCTAATTATTCTAGTGAACAGCCTGGAGTAACAGGATGGTAGATAAATCATTTGCAGTAGACCACGCATAGCATTTATATTATACCGGTTCAGTTAGTAGAAATTAACCTAAGCACGAATGTGTGAATGCGTGAAGGAGGATCTAAATACATATGTACGTAAGATAGGGGTCTCTCTATGTATAAGGTACGAAAATTTTTAGGTCGGATGGTCGAAAACTTTTGACCTTTTCCTTTGGTCCTTTTCACAAACTGGCATGTTTGACCACCTTTACCCGCTCGGGAAGGTGTCAGGGGATCATTTGCCAAACTCTCACTTTTAGAATCTACGCGCTATGTCAAAAGTCGGGAATAGGGCCGTTGAGACCAAGCCGGTATTTATAGCCGGACCAACCATTTTATATTCCCCTGGGTTATAAAGATAGGGGGATTTTGACTCGAGTCTAATAATATATTTGTTAATTATATATTATTAGTAAATACTAGAATATGCATATTTGAAAGTAAACCATCGGCCAGTTTGGGGTCATAAGGGTTCCCATGAACCACTTCGGGAGGGGCATACATGACGGACCCACAGAACGTGCTTGACTTCTCCTCCCCTTCTTGGTAGAGGCGGGCAAAGCCAAAGTCCGCAATCTTGACGTTGAAGGATCCGTTCAACAGAATGTTCTCACACTTGAGGTCCCGGTGAGCTATGTTCTTCCCATGCAGGTAGTCAAGTCCTACGGTGGATTAATGGCATCAGCATTCAGCATCTACTGGAAACTGGAAATGTTTTGCATAGTACATCATTTATGTGTGGCTCGCCATACCTTCCACCATTTGAGTAAACCAGCGCCGCGCCCTAGGCTCCCTAACAGCCCCATTCTCCTTCATGAAGGAGAGGAGGTCACCGTTCTCGCAGTATGTCATGAAGAGAAAGTACCTTCCGGAGAGCTTCAGGATGCTATGGATCCGAACAATGTAGTGATGATTGACCTTGCACATTAGGTTGAGCTCTCGTGGGAAGAACTTCTTTCTATCGAATTAATTCATTGAAGAAATTAACAGCACAGAACTTCTAACTCTAATTCAGTCGATTAAAAAATACGTCACATACATAAAGTCACGCGGAGCCTTGTCCCCGTCAATTACTTTACAGGCTAGGGCCTGCTTCTTCTTTGGCATCATGGCGTCCCCAAACTCTGCCAAATATACCTGGAATGGTATTAGAAGCTAAAGCCCTCGTAACCAACATAACTGCGGGATTTAGGTATACATAGGGATGTGTATTGTTTCACACTTTTGCATAGGCACCCTCCCCGAGCACTTTCCCCAGAACATAGCCTTTCTTTCGGAGCGTGACCTCATCACTGACTTTATGTCCTCCCACGTGATTCCCAATGTCCAGGTTAATGATTGCCGCGTTCTTGTTAAGGAGGGAGTCCAGGGAGTTCCTTTTTTCGGCGGGTGGTGGTAGCGGGTTAGGACTCTGAGGCGGTTTTTCTTGGCCCGTGCTAGGGGCCCCTTTGTCTTGTGCCGTCGATGTCCGCTTTTCGGATCCCCCGGCCCCTGACTTGTCGGAGGCCATCGAGGCCCGCTGTTCTTGGCCTACGGAGGTCTTCTTTTCAGGCGGGGTTGGGGAAGGGTCCTTGGAACGAGAGCTCACTGGCTTATCATGGTGGTGCTTGCTGGTGCTATCCATTATGGATTCCGTATCCTCGGATCCCCGCTCACTCATTGCCTACACATATAAGACATAAAGAACGGGGAGCTGACTGATTGGATTAGTAAACTTGATTAGCAAGCTAACAGCGGACATTGATTTTTACAACCCTTCTTCGATCAAACTATTGGTTGGCATGCATTCTGTTAATTCTTAGCTAATGAGTTAGGATAGCTATCGTACACCAGAGGAGAAGGACAAGAGTTTCCAGGTCAAAATTCAAGGTTCAGGAGGTGATGAACTTAAGGGGCTAAGGCACTTGGAAATTTAGAATAGCGTTCCATTTGAAGAGACAAACAGATTTTGTTCAATGGGTTTCTTTTGGGCCGCAAGGCGGCGAATTTAAGAAGATTTGACTAAATAATAGTTGAAAACTTGTGATTAAATCCGGTCCATTTCTTTGTTTATTATTAGGTGTGATAGTGACGAACTTCCGGCCATTGCATCCATCAACATAGTAACCTGGCTCCATAGTAAGCAGATTCGTCCGGTAGCTGTAGCTTATGGTATGACCGAGGGATTCAAAATGTTTATATTATGCATTTAATTGAATATAAGCAAACTATGAGTTAGCTAATCTTTCACACTGCCGTCGGTGCTTTAATAATACGTAAATTATAATCTCGCTCTGCGTATTTATTTACGCCGGCTATACACGCGTGCATGTAGTATACGCTGCTTGCCACAGCTGCCAGCTGAGCTGTGTGCTGTGTCATTCATGTTGATGTTGTAGTTGGAACATTTTCGATTTGAATTTATTGTGCAATACGATACGGGTACCCACGGCGGTTCCGCGAGTTATGAATAAGTAATCTTTATAATTGATATCATGTCTCCGTTCAATGATTTTACGCAATCAGCAATTGGCACGTGCACTCTAGAAAATGTTTTGAAAATGCAGTTGGATACCGCGTTAGGGCAGGTGCCCGTTGGATAGTTTTGAATATATTGACGTATTCGGTATTACCGTATTAACGTAGTAAATACGGTTATATAATTGGTTTGTCCGTCCGTCCGTCCGTCCGTCCGTCTGTCTGTCCCCTTTCAAATTGCTTCCTTTATGTCCTACTTAACTGTGTATAATAAGAGCATAAGTGCGTCGCTTCGACGCGGTCGTTCTACCCGCACCTCCTAAGGCCGATTATCATACAACGGAATTTTTACAACGCTTAACAAGTTGCAATTTATCGCTCACTCCATGCCTTGTTTCCTCGTATTTGCTGCCAAGTCCTGAGAAGCAAAATATTTGACATGGCTCTTTTCACGGGTCGCGCGGCTAGGCGCTTAACCAGTTTTCAAATGAAGGTTTTAGTGCGATCAAAGCATGTTTTTTATCTAATTATCAAACTGAATCCTAATTAAAAGCAACAAGAACACAGAGCACATTTCATAGAAAAGTGCTAATATTGAGAAGCAATGTTACACATAAGGCTCTAAATTTATAAAAGACGAAGAGCGTGTATATTTTGCTCATTAATACAGTTCCTGGGCTTCTAAACTAATGAGCAGGTGATGAATAAACAAAAACAAGTCATAAAGATTTTCATATGAAAATGCTAGTAATGAAAAGCAGAAGTAAATATTTAGCTCTTTAAATTGCAGCATTCCAAACAGAAGTCAATTTTCCAAAACTGATATAACTGATAGCCTAAGCAACATTGTTTGATTTTCTATTTCAGTTCCTTTTCCAAAAAAGGTGAGTTGTCATGGAAACTGACATCATTTACTCATCTATTATGGCTTTTTGAGTCGCTGTTTCTTGGAACAGATAATTAAGTCATGGCAACACTAAGACTGTGGCTGTGGATTGCATAAACAATGTAAAAAGTAAACATTCCGACAGATTTCCACTATGTACACTCAGATTTAAGACAACTTTGTCGTCGACAAACTTAGTGTGTTTGAAGTATGTAGTCCGAGTACAAATTCTCGCATGATGACTAAAGGAAAAGCGTTTGTAAGGCGGGAGAAGGACAAAAAGAAGAAAGAACAAAAAAGGAATAGCGCTAAGGAAGAGTATCGTACAGTGGAGCAAGCTGCTGACAAAAGCGCTCGCACAATTCGTCGACAGGATAAAGACGTCCGTGAGGAGGAGCAAACTCGAGACACAAGCTCCCGGAAAACTCGTCGACAGGATGAAATCTTCCGTGAGGAGGAGCAAACTCGAGACACAAGCTGCCGGAAAATTCGTCGGCAGGATGAGGACTTACGTGATGTGGAGCAATCACGAGACACAAGCCCTCGCACAATTCGTCGACAGGAAAAGGATGTCCGTGATGAGGAGCAATCACGAGATACAACCTCTCGGAAAATTAGTCGAAAGGATGAGATCTTCCCTGATAAGGAGCAATCACGAGACACAAGCTCTCGGAAAATTCGTCGGCAAGATGAGGACTTCCGCGATGAGGAGCAATCACGAGACACAAGCTCTCGGAAAATTCGTCGGCAAGATGAGGACTTCCGCGATGAGGAGCAATCTCGAGACACAAACTGCCGGAAAATTCGTCGACAGGGTGAGGACTTTTGTGATGAGGAGCAATCACGAGACACAAGCTCTCGGAAAATTTGTCGGCAAGATGAGGACTTCCGCGATGAAGAGCAATCTCGAGACACAAGCTCCCGGAAAATTCGTCAACAGGATGAGGACTTCCGCGATGAGGAGCAATGTCGAGACACAAGCTCCAGGAAAATTCGTCGGCAGGATGAGATCTACCGTAACGAGGAGCAATATCGAAACACAAGCTCCCGGAAAATTCGTCGGCGGGATGAGATCTTCCGTGATGAGGAGAGTTCTCGATACAAAGCTCCCGGAAAATTCATCGAGAGGACGATTATTACCGTGCTACGGAACAAGCCCAGAATTCCTCCAGCCCAGCGTGGAATCAATCTTTGCTTCCACGCGAAGCTCCACTCAGCTAATTATTACATACTGGCCACACAGTTTACAGACTTCATCTCTGCTTCCATACTCCACTCAGCTAATTATTATTACATACGCGCCACACAGTTTCCAAACTTCATCTCTGCTTTCATGCTCCACTCAGCTAATTATTACATACTGGCCACACAGTTTCCAAACTTCAGATCTGCTTTCCCTGTTTTACTCAGCCACGCTGCCCATATAGTTTATCGTTAAACGTTAATTCGGTTTCTATCAGTTAATACTGTTTATTTTCATTCCTAGGGTGACAAAACCCTTAGAAACTTCTTTAATGTGTCCATTTGACCCCCTTCCCAAGCAGAAAGGACTTCTGGATACTGAAATTGTTGTGGAGCATACAAATTCCATGCAAACAAACTTAATTTTACCTCAATAGGTTAAACGGGTCCTGAAATATCTTACATTTTAGTCACCCGTCTAGAGCCTATTTTCTAACACACGTTTACATAGGGAACTCTCAATTCCATTATCAAGGGTAGTCTGCCGGCGTTCGACATTACCCGTAGCAACATTATTTGTCATAATTCATGTTCATCAATTCTATCTGTAAATACAATGGTAAGTGTTAGATTGAAGCGAATCAGCACCACTCCTACGATGTACTGTTTTATAT
>JAQFZY010001297.1:0-16529 GCA_034696285.1 Hypogastrura burkilli
AATCTCTTCCATGGGGAAGACGGAGTGGAAAACTTTCTTCCAACTTAACTGTTTTCTTTCCAAACAAATTGGGACTCGCCACTATTTTTCTTCTCTTTCAGGAACATTTTGTAAAGAAATGCTGGGCTTGTATGCATGTATGTAAATATGTAATGTATGTAGGACATAATTAAAACGGCTCCTGCATTTTAGTATATATGTATTAGTACTTAGTTCTATGCAAATTGTCCCCAAGGAATACAGAACTGTGTTATTCTTACATTAAATTTTCCATGTCACCGGCATACGATGTTATATGTCATGCAGAACGAGGGAACTCTTAAATAAATATGACACAAAACTTAATTTAATTTCTTCCTTGGCCTTCGGATTTTTAAGGGTTGATTGTATTATTTGAAATATTAGAAAACTGGATTCAAATTTAGGTGATTACGAAAACGCTCAAACTGAAAAACTTCGTGCGTATCAAGTACATATTTTATTCAACGATATATGTAATTCTAAGTGGCGTTTAATGAAGCTAAAACATAATTTCTGACCATAATTAAATTGCTAATGTAACAAAATATTTCTTGACCACTATTTTTTTTTTTTTTTAGAAAAAAAGGTGCCTAGTTGAACAAAATTAAGTCAACAATCTGTCCCATCAAAATGGCCCCTTTAATAAATAAATTCACCTAAATTATATTTGGATTTGCTTATATTAAGCTCCAAGCTGCCAGGCTACTCGTATCGTATTGGATATTGTATTACGCGAAGTTAGGTTTAAAACTAAAAAAAAAATGAATTAATTTAGCAGAATTTAAACTTTTTCCGCAAAAAGTTGGCTTTTCATACAAACTTCTAAACTTTATATTTTGTTATGATTTATGTATGATTCCTTTGGCTTGCCAGGGGGGGACAATCAATTTATTTCACTGATCAACTGCCTTTTCATTAAAAGGTTGCCTCAAAGACACAGTATAACGCTTAAATGGGTAATTTTTTGATTTTTTAAGTGTAAGTGCCCATTATAGACTAAAGTAAAAACGGGTAAAATAAAATTTGATTTCACGCCGGTTGCAAATTTCATAAACAGTCTATTAATTTCAGAAAATACGAATAGTTTAAATGGGATGAATTTGGCAGGCTCAGGTGCTGAGCGATAAACGTTTGTCACCCTTACAATAAAATATTTTTTGAATAAACCTCTTTTTAAAAATACAATAAAAGCCCCGGGAAAAGTACACAGGAATTCCCATATAGCTAAATATAGCCTTTCCCACCTAAGTTACTGCCGAACCCGGCCCATAAATAATTATATGTGCCGACAGGCCAAACTACAATTACCGCACGTATCATCAAATTCCCCATATTCTGGTACTCAAACCAGGTTCCAAGCCCTTCTCAGCCCCGAGTGTCAATCACTGCCCTTCTAAAAATATTTACATATTTAGATTCACCTTATTCACTGTTTGCGTGAGGATCTGCGGGCTTCACTTTTACTGCCATTATCTCTCCGGAGCTGAGGCTCTTGCCAAAATTGATGTTTTGTATTGAAAGTTTGCGATCCTCAGGGAGAGCTCTACTAGTGAAGCCTAGCCTTCCCAATTTGTTCCTTCCAAGCACCCTGGGACCATTTTGATGGCGGAAGTGTAATAAACCCGAGAGCCTGTTGAGTGTTTGGCTCCTCAGCAAAATCCGCTCTTCGTCACACTCAAATTAGTACGAACGGGGTGTATATGGGATACGCTGGAAACGCAAATCTCTCAACCGGCCTAAAACGAAACGGGGGATCAGCTTTCATCCCATGCAAAATGCAGGAACCATCCACTATGTGTACATAGTATCCTGGCTAGCTAAGCCATTTTTCACAGTTCCGCATCTTCACTTTAGGGCCGTCAATTTCGTCAGCTAAATTATAGCTTACTTCAATTAGTAGAGAGGAGTTTAGAATTAGGGCTCTTCATCACTTTTGCATAATGCATTAGCCTATTGAACTCCATGTTACATAATTAAGTTGTGAGTAGGCACTTGAAAGGCTTGTGATTGAAGCGTACGTAATTTAAGTGTATTTTATTAATACTTTTTTTTAATTTAAAACAAAATGAGTGGAATCTTCCAATACGCCTAACCAAGGCACAAGTGGAGGTTTCAATATTGTGCGGATGCGAAAGGCTATTACAGAAAATCATTGTGCCCATTGAAGGATGTGTGCAGGCTCTGGGAGATCCAGTTTAATTTTATTTGTCTGGGTCGATATTTGGATCAAAGAGCGTCTATAGCCAAATGTGCATTAAATAAGCAGAGCCTAGCTGCCAGCCCGGAGTCAAAATTGGGATTTTAGAGAAAGTAACTTTCCCCGTAGTAGTAAGTCCCTGGGCCTGCTCTCCCTCAGACCCCTAATCTCATTTAGGGAGCCCCGGCTACATTTTTAAGTGCACTTTTTAGCTACAGCTACTAACCTTCCTCCGAGAATCAATAAAATGGTAAAAGTCCAGTTCTGCTGAGCTTTCCAACTTTTCAGCTTCCTGTTGACCTCCGGCAGCCCATAAAATACAGGGAATTGCATTGATAGTTGGGACGGAATCACTGGACAGTTATTATAGCTTTTGGTAGAAGTAGAGCATAGGCCTGTGCGGAGCAGCGGTTAATAAATTATTGGAATTTGGACCTAGAAGCTCCGGCTGGATTATGCGTGGGCGTTATACGGTTATACCATATGCAGTAGGTACTGTAAACTCGCAGACTTTAGTAGCAAAACTTTCTAGGCTACGCTTTAGCAAATCCTTAAATCTCTGTAGTGTAAACACTATCCAAGCAGGCAGGGGAAAGTTTAGGAAGTATTCAGATTTAAATCTGCCCTGCCTAGTATCATCATCATAAGGAACATTACAAGGCAGGCGAAGAGTTGTATTTTTAATGCTCCCCAGAAAATATAGCTGTTAGTCCTAAGCATATGCAGTATGGTAATTTGCAAAACCTGTATTGTCTTATTTGCACATTTTGTTTTGGACTAAATTCTAACATTTTGGTTAGCACCTAAATTAAAACGGAACAGATTGCCATATGTAAACTATATATTTGACAATAAAGACATTCATACGTACATTACAAATTTTTGGCAAGCGGCGTATTATTGCTTCATATTTAATGCAGATTTAGCCACAAGTATGCAAACAAACCAGACTTGAATTTTTGGGCGCAAAATCACACTTTTCAGAATTCTATCCTATTTATGTGCCTTCATTCAGAACTACAATCCTAAGCACGCCATGGTTTCGCCTGCTGGCTCCGAGAAAGAATTAGATTATTATTCTTGAGTCAGTTTTAAATGAAATTAGGGCAGGAGGAGCCTAACACAACTTAGTTTCCCTTTCAGCTCTAATCTGGAAGTCCTAATGATAGCTGACAACTACAGCCCACTACGCCTTACAAGGCGCAAGCTACACTGGGCCCAGTCTTGTACTATTATGATCCATATTAAACTACACTGGCTTCTAAGCTTCTACGAAGTATATGACTTAACAAGCTTTCTAGGAGTATAAGTAGCGAGGGATTTGAAAGTTAAGCAAAGCCACAGTGGCGTGCCCTCGCAACTTTTGCTGTAGTAAATATAGCGCAAAATTGGCAAAAGATATCCCTGAATTTTATCGGATGGAATAAATACTGTAGTAATGCTCCGAATGCTGTAAGTAGTTCACCACCATTCAAAATTTTAATTTTAATTTCTAATATGTACTGTGTGCATTTTCTATGGCAGTTAGTTTTAAGCCCACAATTATAGATTTTAGATCGAAACAAAATACAGATGTTGAGCATACATTTTTTGTTCGCTTAAACGGGATTCAGAGCATATTCCATATTCCTTTCCCGACCACAGTCATATTGTTTGGCTAATATCTAGATTGGTTCCTTTCCATAATTTATTAGGAGCATTTAAACGATCACTAATTAATTCCAAATCTCTTACCAATTAGAGCAGATTTCCTCACCAAAGTTTTTAAATATTTCAAATAGAGAATTTAATCCGTTGATTATTGTAAAATAAATAATATTTTGCTAATAATAAGCTTCAAATGATTGGTGAGTAATTTTCTGTCATTGGTGAGATCTGCATAAATTGGTGAGATATTTTGAAGCAATTGGTAATAGATTAAATGGCAGCCATATTTAGTGCTAAAATCTATAATTTCCAGGACAATATTCTTGTGTACTAAAAAATCGTCCAACCAAGTGCACAAAATCCTGATCTGTCTTAACAAGGACAGCGATTTCATTCCAAAGAGATTCCAAAGCGTCTAACCCGCCTAATGCCTCCTTCAGCCAGAATTAGAAATCACTTTGTTTTCGTTGAAGGAGCCTTGAAGTGGCATTGATGCACTTCAACGACGACGGCTTGGAGTGTTGGAATCCCTCCGTCAGCTAAATAAGTTAGCCGTCCGCCTGTACTTCTGCAGAATGTAATAATATTACTTCTGCAAGAATCAATTCATGTGTCAGGCAAAAGTTGGGAGGCAGGCTTCTGTGTACATAAGTTTCCTTGGGCCTTAATTAACTGTCAAATGTGAGAACTTAGAGACAAAGAGAGTAACTCTTTGGGAGGTCCAATTCATATCGCTCAACTGTAAATACGTCCATACAGCATTCGTTCTAATTCTTAGCTTGAAAAGCTCCACTAATAAAAATATAAGAAATATTTGAGGTCCGAAATATAATACTTCTTACTGCATTTTTTTGGACAATTTACCCATACACGAACCGAATTTCCAGCGATAGCATAAGCTAACCTATCCCAATCCCAAACCTTTTGGTAATTTAATTCAACTTTGCTAAATACATTTTTTTTAAATGCCAAAGTTGATCTCGATTTTTGGTATGAATTACTATATGTAATTCGTACACAGTATACCGCCGGAATATTTTCAAATTAATTGTAGGTAGTGCATCTTCTAAAATCTAGCAAAAAGTTTTATGGTGAAAAATCAATCGTACTGACGAAAATCGATGTAAATAAAGTTATCCATAAAAGTATGTTCACAAAATAATGTGACTCAGGTCTGGTATGGCATATAAATATGGTACGAATCCCGTATAATTTAAACCGACTAAAGCAATTGTTTCCAACACCTATTATTTATGGTAATTTGAATATTTTGTGTTGTGCTAAAGCTTCTATTTTTACCACAGGAATATGACATCTTATTGAGTTTTGCTTTGACTTTTGATAGAGGCCGATAGTACAGCCTCAAATAAGGTTATTTTAACAGAATAAATAATACATGTGTTTAGTGCCAATTGTAGCCTTCACAAATATTAATACAAAAATACCAATATGACAGCTTTACTGAAGGACCTTATGAATCTGAAGAAGTATTATTCTGTCCCTGTCAGATATTTCAATTTGTTCGGTATATTGGATCCAGTATATTTTATTTTCAGACGTGAGGCAGTCAGCCAAAGAGACGCCTTTGACAAGTTGGTTCAGAAGCGGAGTGAAGCAATAAGGCGGGCCCGGACATACGGGACAGGAGAGAGACAGGTCAATAAAATCCCGGGTCAACTGGAAGTGGATAGGCAGGAATAATGAAACTGTGCATGAGTCGGGCGAGGGCACGGAATGACATTTTCCAATTTTATGAAGGGCCACCGGCTCAGTTTGGGACTAAATCGGACGTGTCCATTCGGAAGGGGAAAAGGTGTAGGGCCTAGTTCAGGATGGCCGGACCTCCTTCCAGTCGGTCGAATTCAATTTCGGCTCCTACACGGCCACCTAAATAACTTTCCGTATTTTATGTGGGAAAATAGTCAGCGAAACATTGACACAGGCTATCCAATTCGGAGGACCAGCTCCAAGGTTGGTTTTTAGCAAAGTCTAAAGTTCAATACAGTTTTTAGGGCGGAGAGCCGTATTTTAGAATTTAGCCTTGTTTTCATAAAGGGAAAGCATATTAGGTCAGGTTAGAGAAATAGGTGCTAGGTTACGCAGTATTGGTGTTACGCTGGATTATATTGGTTAGACAAGTACGCGTTAAGCTTGGTTAGGTTAGGTTAGATTAAGTCAATTTAATATTAACCTAGGTTCGGTTGTTTGAAGTTTGTGTCATGCTAGGTACTAGGATATGCTATTTTCGGTTAGGTAAGTGTTTTTTAGTTTTACCCTAGGTTAGGTTAAACTACTACTAGTATTATCTATAACTTTGTAATGCTACACCTTCTGCTATTGTAAGGTGTAAGCTTAAGGTAAGGGTTAAAGTATGTTAATGTAGCCTATGCCTAGGGTTAGGTTAGGGTTAAACTAGATTAGGTTAGATTTTATCCAATCCTTCAGTTGTGGTTTCAATGAATTAGCACTGCCATGAATTGACCTAGAATCCCTAAATGTAAAGTAATTCAACCCAAATGTGTATATACGCCTTCTCTCCCGTGCCGTGATGTGCTTTTGATGGACGGGAAGGAAAAGTAGTTCCCACACTTCAGCGGGGAAGAGACACGCCCTTAACCGCCGGCATGACACGGGATCGACTGGCTCCCTGGGAATGACATGGCATGCCTTTTCCTTTAACTCTGCAATAGACAGGTTTAACACTCATGCTGACCTGATTTTGGAGTCTCAGCTTGACACCAAAATCGGGCAGGTCTCTCTTTGAAGTATTTCTCAAATATTCCTAATTTGCGGTTATCCACCCAATGCTGAGGCTGACTTTAAATCAAATACAAAGTCGAATCCGTTTGAGCAGGCTACCTTTGATCACAAATGCTCCTTAAGCTGAATTCCAAAGTGTTAACAGACTTGGAATTTGGAATTCGTAGACAAACCGCATATTATTAATTCCGTTGATAGACACAGAAAATGCGGTTTGGACGCCTGATTTCGGGATTTGGCGGAGACTCCTCGAGAGGATATGGTCTTGGAAGGACAGATAGGAGAGCAAATTGACTTTGAAGGTTGATCAAACAGAATGTGGGAGAGGGAAGGAGCAGATGGGAAGTATCGCGAAAAGAAGGTTGGCTGTCTTAATGTAAGTAATTGAGATCTATGAGACTTTCCAGGCTGGACACAAACACATAACTCATCTCTTTCAGGGAAGGAAGAGAAAATAGATCTGAGTGGAGGCGGGCTCAGGAAGGATCTCTGATTTAAAGCAGAATCCGGACTAATCATCGCGGGATAAAACATATCGGCACTAAGTATCGCCGGACAAAGTACCGCAGGACAAAGTATCGTATGAACAAAGTATCGCGAGACAAAGTATCGAAGTACAAAGTATCGCTGGATAAAGCATCGCCGGACAAAGTATCGCACGGCTAAAGTATCGCAGGACAAAGTATCGCTGGATAAAGTATCGCATGGATAAAGTATCGCTGGATAAAGTATCGCCGGACAAAGTATTGCATGGCTAAAGTATCGCAAGAAAAAGTATCGCATGGCTAAAGTATCGCCGGACAAAGTATCGCATGGCTAAAGTATCGCCGGACAAAGTATCACATGGCTAAAGTATCGTAGGACAAAGTAGCGCCGGACAAAGTATCGCATGGCTAAAGTATCGCATGGCTAAAGTATCACCGGACAAAGTATCGCATGGCTAAAGTATCGTAGGACAAAGTATCGCAGGACAAGGTATCGTAAGTTTTGTAGGAAGTTGGTTATCGTAACCCAAAAGTGCCCTAATCTGACTAACCCGACGTCTGCTAACCCAAAGTAACTGTAACTCAAATCTCAACGTATCGCAACGTAACCTTACTGTAACTCAACGTAGAGCAATTTAACTTAGCTCTAATTCAATGGAACGCAAATTAATCTTACCAACCGTAATACAATTTAACGTATTCTGACCTAACCCTAACCCTCGGTAAAAGCCTACCATAACTGTAACCCAACGTAACATAGCCTAATCTAACTTTAACCCAACGTAACATAATCTAATCTAACTGTAACACAAGGTAACATAGCCTAATCTAACTGTAACCCAACGTAACAGCCTAATCTAACTGTAACCCAACGTAACATAGCCTAATCTAACTGTAACCCAGCGTAACATAGCCTAATCTAACTGTAACAAAAGGAAACCTACCCTAACTGTGATTCATCGTAGAATATCTGTAACTGTAACAGAGCGTAATCGGACCTAACCGCAAGGATAATCAAACCGTTTCCTAAAATACCCGTTGGCTGACGTAGCGTGACCTAACGGAAACAAACCCTAGCGTAATTGTAACCCGATATAACCTAACCTACATGTGATAAAATGTAAACCCAACGTAAAGTATTTAACCTAACCTAACCAGGACGCAGGTAGACGGTCACATTTACAAAACCTTTGCGAATTGAACACAGAATGTTCATTTTGAGCATTATGTTTGCCAATGACTGTAAGATCAACTTACGCGAACTCAAATGCTATTTACCAGAAGAACTACTAGTTTATGATTTGGCAGCTTTCTTCCGCGGATAGTGTGGAAATTATTGAACTACGTATATCATCTTTGATACATATATGAATTTTTCCAATATATTTATCTGTAGAGTTGAATGAACCTAATTTACGACTTCGTACGTTGCACCTCATTTTCCCGATTCGGATGACTCATAAATAATATGAATGGCTTATGCTGCTTCTTTCCGGTTTGCTTACTGAATTTTGACGATCCGGAATACGCCGAAGGAGAAATCACTCCGGCATTCAGCCCACGTTGTAGGCCCACGAACCCAATCCCCCTCTCCAAAGAAAAGATCTAAGTAATGCCTTCCTGTCCACGCTACAGGCGGGCACTTCCCCGAACTTCAGATAAATAATACTTCCGACGTCTTCCCAGCCATTGATAGGAAAATGGAAGGAAATTTCAGTAGGTATGACTTCTCAATGGAACTTCCTGCCAAAGCAGCAGCTCCGTCTTCATTACGCTACGCCAATCTTCGGAGTGTGCAGACGGCCTGGAAACGGGCTGTCACTTATTCCGAGTGACGGGGTATGTGTCATACTAATGACACATAAAGGGCCCTTTGTTCCCTTCTGTCCACTGTCATGCTTACAACAATTCACGTTTCCTGTCTATGCAGACAACTTATCATAGAATCACACTGAATGAATCGTGGTGAGCGCTGGAATTTTTATCGCGTTAATGTCTATCTAGTTTTAGTGAGGGCACAGGAAACGGCTTATATTTTTTGTGTACCTACGTAAAACTGATTTAAACGAAAAAACTTTAACATTCAGCTTACACCGTATAATTCTATGTATTTGGTTTGTAAAAGAGTGACCTAGCCTAATTTAAGGATTCCGTAATTTCCGGCACGAAATAATTATTCCACCCATTAAATCCATACATACAGTGAGGTTTAAAAGTGGGCTACTCCGCCGGATTTAATTTTATCAGTCCACATAACCTCGTGCTAAATCAGGTTCATGCACGTTTCAGGTAGCCCCGGCCGGCCGCAGCCCTTTCCTTACTAATTTAATTAGTAAGTATGCAACTCTATACGGAAAGGAGTCAGGCTACGTGAAACGTGTATGAACCTGATTAAGCACGAGGTGTAGAACGCCGCTGGATATATTTGCCACTAAATATTATAATAAAGTTTAAAACATTCACATGGCGATATGTGTGTTGAAAGAGATCTGTTTTTGAAAAAGTTGTACTTAATGCTGAACGAAAATATGTAGACTTTAGTCTGGCGTGAAGTAATGATTTGTGTATGCGTATAATTTGCGTGTATATGAATCCGCCATAAATGGACTAAAATTTCTTTTTTATCTAGAGTCTATATTCAATCCTTTTCACATTTCCCTTTGGTCCAAAATCAAGATTTTCGGGAAGTCCTAATATATTAGGTCTTGCCCAAAACGGCACAGATCCACAATATCCATAACTAGGGAGGACGAACAAATTAAAGGCAGATGCCGCCCTCATTGCCTTGACACTATAATAATGAGGCCGCCGACGCTGAGCCCTATTCTATTGTAATGTGTCCATTGGAACAAAGTTACGATGTCAATATTTCCCAACCGCCCCAACCCAATAATAATTGAGTGACAGGCTAAGGGACTTTCTTCAGACAAAAAATATCACTGCAATAGGACACCAAATATTGTCCCAGCTTTCTCTCAGTAAGTGAAAGAGTTCGGACCGGGCCAAGTCTTAAATCCCAGCCTAATAGCGAAGAGATCAGCAGACCATGACCGGACCAGGATCCGAAATATATAGTATTAGTAGTGAGGCAGGCCTGACCTATTTAAGATAGACAGGCCTCTGAGCCTAGAGGAACCATAAAGGTTTGGACGGACTTGGGCTCGGACGGGCCCAGACAATTGACCAAATTTTGATGGTTCTCCGAGGGGAACTTCCATTGTATTTTTCACATTATTTGAGGATACAGGAGGAGGATAAAGTGAAGGGAAACTGCTGACACACTTCCTCGCCCATGTCCAGATCCTCGTTTTTAATAACTACCAGGCCTGGCCAGAGCCAGACCTTGGGACATTATTTGAAGAGAAAAAGATCATCGAACTTACGGGAAAAATACGGCGTTTAATGAGAAAGTGCCTGGCGAAACGTACAGACCGAAATGGGCAGTTTCTGTGGGACTGAAGTCCAGAGCTCTGAAATATGGCCACAAAAAAACATGAAATTACTTTTTTTGTATTTTAAATTATACCACCTTTTAAAGATATTTTAAAAATTATTTCGAAAAAGTTTAGGCACTAATTAAAAAAAAACTATAAAACCGTATGACGGAAGCGCTACGACTGAGTATATAAATTATTTCCAAAAAATATAGGCTTTACCCCAAACCTAAATATGGAAATGAGACAGAAATTGTTTAGGAGGAATATTGAAATCATCACCAATTCAAACAGATTTCCTCGCCAGAGTCTTGAAATATTTCGAATTCTAGAATTTTAATTCCGTTATAATTATTCTAAAATAAATCATGTTTTTCTTATACTAAGTTTGAAAAGATTTATGCGTAACTTGAGGTAATTGGTGAGGAAATGTTTAAATTGGTGAGAGATTTCGAATTTCTTGGTGATGATTTAAATGGCAGCCATTGTTTAGTCCGTTTAGTCGGGAATTATATACGACAAGGTCCCTATTCCATACCCGACCTGGGTATGCTAATACAATATACTATACTTCTGCCGCAAAACCCGAATTCCGGTCCCGGCTCTCCTTTTAATGGATTTCCCTATGATTTATTCCTTGGCCAATGACAGGAATTTTGGGGGGAGAAAAATGCGGCTGTCATCAGGTCCCTTTTAAAAGGATCCTTTCAGGACCGGCCATTCAAATGGCGTGATTGAAGGGGAGCCTGAAAGGAGGAAAGATAAAAGATAGGTAGGATAATTTATTACTTCCACTACCTCCGGCTCTCCTTGGCCTTTTTTTTGCATATATATCCATACGTGTTTCGTAGTGCCGTTTGGCTATGCATGGCCTATCCCGGCCCGTTTCCCGCCGAGAAGAAAAAACTGAGAGAATTGGCGAGTTTCCGCCATATTACATTTTCGGGAACTAGAAATACTTTTGCATGGCATGGAATTCGGATAACCCAATTTGTAGCTGCGGACACGGAGACGGAGGCAGCTCTAGTCTCATTATTAATTCAGGCCAGCCCCTCACGCTCCTGTCAATGCTTCATGTCATTTTGTAATAGCTAAACTGGATGATGGGCTTCGGATTAGGTCATGTTCGAGACGGAAAGGTACGAAAATTATGGATTACGTTGGGACAGGAATTTCACTAGACAAATATGAAGAATACGTTTTCATGGTTTTACATTATGTTGGTTGCTCCCAGTAACCTTGGATCGTCTAAGGTTCAGTTTTGTATCCATAGTGTAACAAAACTACATTATACGGAATTTTAAATTGGCAATTTGTAGTGAAAACAGCAAGTATAAGTCAATTGCCTGTGCATGGAACATGAAATGTAGAATTACTTGTTTGAAAGTAAAACATTAGGTAGAAATACGTGCCTATGAATTTATATTTAAGGTCTACATCATCCATACCATGCAAGCGATTGGCCTTATCCAACTATTTTAAAATACTGTATTGCAGGATTTCTTTCTGTAAAATAAATTCTAGATTATACGGCGTTTTATGAGCAAATCTTTCGTGCATACGTTACATATCACATTGTTACCGTAAGAATCATTAGCGTACAGCCGCAACGTTACAGCTAAAACAGGAAAACTTAATTTCAAAGCCGGCAATCATATATCACTATATTAAAATCTGTTATAAAGGATCAATTCAGGCCCTTATATGCTTGTATTTAACATTCCGCTTTTTTTTTTTTTAGAGTTTTGAGTATTTAGGCATCCTTGCAAGACTTAGGCATCTTTTTTTTTTTTTTCTAAAATCATTATTAACCTTCTCGGTAGTTTTAGGTCTTTTTATGCATCCTTGCTAGACTTAGGCTTCTTTTTTTTTTTTTTTTCTAAAATCATTATTAACCTTCTCGGTAGTTTTAGGTCTTTTTATGCAATTTATTGATATTTTAACCACCTTAGCCTTCTTTAAAGTGTTTTTAGGCTTTCTAAGGCGTTTTATGGTTTTAGGCTATCCCATTTAAAGAACATTCCTCCAGAAAAAGAGTACAAGTTCCTTCCTACAAGCCAATTATGGAAATACTCTAAATTCTCGGGCTACAAAAAGGCGAAGAAAGTTGAGGACTTTAGAATTGAATTGGAGGGAAGGTAAAGACATAAGTAGGGACTGCGTGTCTTCTCACGTCAGGTTGACTTGAAGGGTCCCAACTGAAAATTTGGTGCCCATGCTCATAAGCTGAAGGACTTTGGACTTTTTGCCTTAGGAACGATAAAGGAAACTTCCGGCACGCCATGAAGCCAGAAGATCTTTCCGTCCCATTTGAGTCCGAAGTGAGAATGAAAGTGAAAGTGAGAGAGAGCGGGGGAACCAAGGCCTTTATTTATTTGGGCCGGCTTGATTGTGGAGTGCCAGGGGCCACGCTAACTTAATAGAATTCTAAAATACAATTTTCAAAACGTTTTCACTACAGTACATTTTCTCTGAGAAATGCATCCGAGCTGAACCAATGAACAGATCCAAGCTGGAGACTAAAAAATCTTAAACTTGACGTACAATTTGTTGTACATATTTTAGGTATATGTACAGGGGCGGATCTAGGAGTTCCTCAAGGGAGAGGATCAACTTTCATAATGTTGTCATTATTAACAAGTAGGGTGGATTGAGAATGAATCCTGAACAAAGCTTCATTCGGCAATACTGAGTCACGCGTTAGATTCATTGCCTATTATATTCAAGCAATTCCTCAAATCAATTAACAAATCTAGGTATTTATCAAACTTATTTATGAATCCTTTATTAAAGTCAGTAAAAAGAGTGTGTCCAACGTCTACATTATCTCATTTTCATATATGTATGTGGTTTTAGGCTAAAACGCTAAAACCAATTTTTTTTTGGGCAGTAGATACTATTGTTAAGTCTTTACTAAGCTACTGGTTAAACTCAAAAACTCTTGTCAGAGCGGAAATATTTAAACCCACACCATACAAGGCAAGCTGTGCCAATGATTAATATTTATTGTCAGTCTACTTCCACGCCGTTTAATTAATATGAAATATGTATTTGGAGTTGAAATATTAATCCGACTAATTCAGTTAGAAGTCACTTATAGCATAAAGTTTGTAATGTGTTAGTAATGTGAATTTTATACCTTTCGGACATCATTAAGTACATACCAGGCGTTAAGAAACCCAATTAAAATGGTACACACGCGTTCTATGAGATTAGGTATAAGTATTTGAAGCTGAAATATCGGGAGGTCCACTGAAAGCACACCAGAGAATTCATCCCCATTAATTTTAAGCGCCTAACTTTCCCCGTAGGTACGCTCAAGCCTCCGCTCACTTTCTCCTGTAGAATGAATTGAGAGTCCCAATCAATCCTTTATGCCCTGAAGAGGTCAGAGGTCATCAGAGGTCCCCTACACCCCATCAGGTAAAACTACTGCCTTAAAGCAGAGGCCCGACTTAAGCCCGGAAAAGAAATTAAGGGAGAAAGTCTTGGAGAAGGTGATTAATATTCCGAGGAAGTCCTATAGGCATAAAACTGGGCTGGTCTCAGCCGTGGCTTAAATTGGGAGCCTGACCCATATTCATAACAGACTGGCTCCTTTTACGAGCCAGCGAGCTACCCGCTAATCCCTAGCCCTCTTTAGCATAAGCGTCCTCACACTTCCCAAAAGGCCTCAAAGGGCTCTGCGCCTAATACTTGTTTACACTAAAGAGGAGTGTAGCCGTATAGTGGTTCTCAAGTACCTTCATAACTTCCGTTTCCTTGAGCATTATCCCATTTTTCTCCCTCTTGAGGGAAAGTGTTGATACGCAGTAGTGTAGGAGAATTAGACTCCAGGAGTAGGAAAAGAACTGTATTTATTTATGCAATGTGCCAGGAGGGTCATTTAGGGAGGATTTAGCATAAATACACGTCCCTTCTAAATCATTCCAGGGGGCTGGTTATTGGTTAGTTAGGCCGTTTTGGCAGAAGAAGTAGGTATTATTGGATCATTTCTACGGAGAAAATGGAGGGGAGTGGGATAGGCATAATAAGAACGAGTGCCTGTTTAGTCTAAGCGGCTAAATGGGCCAGAATGGTGCTAATTCAGGATTTAGGGGGACGTGAAATAAATAGTGGGATGAGCATAAGCAGGGGATATGGGATTAGCGTCATTAAAGGTATAAGTAATATCTTATTTTTGGACGTAAATACTATTAATGTAAGCACCTTCTGTAGCTATCTATATTTATACATAAGCCATAAAAAAATGAATAATGTTTTAAACCTATCCAACGATTTAAAGGATAGACTGAAAATGTGGAGAACTTCCATGTATTTTTGAAGTAGGAAAAAAGTATACATTCCCGAAAGAAAAACTTTACTTGAATGTAGAGTCTCAAAAGGAAAAAAAAAATCTGGGAAAAACGTAGAAATCGCTTCCAAATATACGTTAAACAATTTATTTTTAGGGCTATTCATATGAAATATTGTTAAAAACTTCAAACTTGACAATATTAAGTTAGCACATGTTTTTATTAAATATTTTAAAGTAAAGAATGTGCCGTGCCAATTATTTTATTCAGTTATACGAATTATCTCTGTAAATATTTGTATGAGTGAAAGTTGGAGAAAGTATTTAATTCCGCAGAACTCAACCTTTTCCAGGACTGAGTTCTTTTGGGAATATTTACAGTGCCAGTAAATTCTGCGTTTTCTACGGGAAAACCGTATTTCAAAATTACTCCTCCTTTCAATACGGTCGTGACAAACACTTGGCGAACATGCATCAATACTTCGTTGAAGAGTCCTTAAATTTAAAGAGGGGCTATTAAAGTATTTGAGTATTCAATGCATTTTGGAACGGCGTTAATATTGACTCGATTTCCTATCACATCAATATTTTGAAAAATGTAAGTTTCAGCTATTGTGTGAATCTCTGATTGAAATACCCAATGTAGTATATTTTTTTAAAGTTATATTTTGGTATCTCTTTCCGTTACTTATTAGCATCTTCCACCCCTATTTAGCAAACTACTTACTGTTACTCTTAAAGTGTTGATTTTGAAAATTGGTATTTAATAAGTCCCCGTTTCTCATGCTAGAACGCACGTAGCAACATAAAAGATAAAACCCCGTCCTTAAGCCTTGAGCCCCCGAAACGGGAAAAGTTCCCTAAGCCGGGGGAATCAATATTGAGGGAATTTAATAAGTTTTCCCGATTCCTTAAACCATGGAGAGGAGAATTGAAGTTTGGGTCGAAGACATAATTTTCGGGTCTAAAAAAGTTTTGGAAAATGCATAAGAGAGGACGGGGACCTTACGTAGTAGATCCACTTTACTACACTTGACTCATTACCCGGGCCCCAAGTTTCCGCCGAATAATCAAAAGTTTTCGCATTTGTTTTCCTGTCAACCTCAACCTATTGGTAAGCCGTAATTGGGGTTGAGGCCTCTGGCTCAGGATTTGGCCCAAGTTCACAAGGGGAGCCATTATCTATTGACAGAAGGGGACTTTCTCCAGAAATTCGGGTGATTTTAATCCAGCTATTGACTGATTCGGACTTCCTTCACAGAATATTGGTATCTGAAATTCAAGGTTGATTGTGTCTAGCTCTATTTAATGTTATGGTATGTAGGTTTACGAATTAGCATTACAATTAATAAATACTTCAATGAATTCGCATAGCTATCAATTGACTTGTATTTATTTAATGTTTCTCAAGTAATATAGCTTTTAGCTCAAAACAATGCATGGAACTCAACAAAGAACAACAAACAAACAACGACTCAGGTTGGGGTTTAAATCTGAATCAAATAAATTAATTAAGTTAATTAAAACCACACAACTACTAAAACAAATCAAATATGAGTCCGTTATAGACAGGCTAAAATAAAAAAATGTAGAGCTCCGCAGATCCGGCTCCGGGCCGGAGCCGGAGCCGGATTTTGGCTCCGAAATTTTCGGAGCCGGAGCCGGAGCCAAAATTTCGGCTCCGGGTTTTC
>JAQFZY010001298.1:0-16523 GCA_034696285.1 Hypogastrura burkilli
TTCAGAATTAGATTCTTCACCTTTCTCCTCTTCACCCAAGTCACGTTGAAGTTTGTCGACAATCTCGTCACTGATCTAGATTCCGTCCGTTCTAGCCCGTTCAAAACTAGCAGTACACCATGTATATAAAAACTGACAATTAAAACAATTAAAATTGAAAAACAAAATCAGTTGTTGGATGTGGAATAGTAGTGTCCGTTGACTTCCTGTTCCCGGTTTCTGAAGTAATGCAGAACAGAGTGGCTAAGTAGTCCCTAGCTTGCCACATTTCACCCGTTTTTACATGTATCCTCTCCAGCACCACAAATGTCGCATGTTAAAGTGTACATATAAGATTTCCATACCCGTTTCGTAGCCCGACTTGTATTGAAATTGAGTTGGAAAAGAGAAGCTGCTTTGATAGGCATACTGCACTCCTGCATCCGATCGGAGGTTCTTAACTAAAGTGCACGTGGCACTCATATCGGAGAAAGCCGATCGGCAGAAGGACAAATTCTCCTATCAAAGCCAACTCCTCGATCGGCATCGAAGCAATAGTTTTGTGCGGGGTATCTCCTCCACTTTTGGCCGCTATTGGAGCACTAAAGCCAGGACATACATAGTATTGCCCAGGCCCAGTATCGCTCAACAACTGCAAGAGCCAGCGGGGAGGATACAGGTAGCCAGGTTCGACACCCAACAGTAGGTCTCAAGTTCTGGTCATATCGGAGATTGAGACTACCGACTGAGCCAGACTCGCTCCTCTAGTGCTCATACTACCTGTAGTAGTGCAGTCTCATAGATGTCCCCAGAAATTTCATCGAATTTCTTTTATCGATGACTTTTTTATCGAAGGAAATTCCATCGAAAGTTCTTTTATCGATGGTTTTTTTACCGAATGTACAGTTGATCAAAAAGCCTATTTACTTGAATTTGAAGCAGGATAAGATAATATTAAGTAAGAAAAAGTAGAAAGATCATAGGCAATATGTTAATTCTAGCAAAGTGATTGAACTGTTGAAGAAAAAAAAGTATGGAATACAGAGCAGCTCCAGGCATTGCGTCAGTCTGGTTTTACTTGTGACACGGCAGTGACACAATCCATTGGAATTTACCGTTCATAAATATGTAAGCCAATCTGAAAATAAATGCTGTGCCGAGTACCAAGAACAGAGTAATCGCTGGGCTGGTATTTCCGTATAAATAACTTCTTAAGCGGCTTGCATCCAACAATGTTGAAAGCTATGGAACTGCTTAAAAAGGAACAACACCACTGGGAATAGGAATGCGAAAACATTGAGTCCGGAATTCGCAACCCTTCTAAAAGAAAGTATCGAGAGCTCAATGAAAAATTATAATACTTATAATACAGTGAGGTTTTTAAAGGGGGACGGTACGCCGGATTTAATTTTATCAGTCCACATAACCTCATGCTAAATCAAGTTCATACACGTTTGGGGTACCCCGACTCCTTTCCTTAATAATTTGCTTACTCCCTGATTAAATTAATGATCTGATTATCAGATCATTAACCTGATTTATCACGAGGTTATGTGGTCTGGACTGATAAAATTGAATCAGGCGGACCGTCCTACTTTAATAAACCTTACTGTACAACACTACCAAATATATTTCGATAAAAAAAATTCGATAAACTTTTCTTCGATAAAAAAAAATCGATGGAATTTCCATTCGATAAAAAAAATTCGATGTATTTTCCGGCCACGACGGTCTCATGTGTACCACTCATCACTCATCACCCGTGACAACGTTAATGTTTCTACTCATAAAATATGTTCAAGTGTGATGATAGCTGCAGTTGTAATCCATAAAAATTCGGAAATAAAAAAATTCTCCTAGTAAAACGTCGCCGAGTATGCCTGAGTGTGCTCTAAAAATTACGAAACAAGTTAATTTTCTATTAAGCGATAATTATTTTGTGATGAGTCAAAGCTCACGAACGTCCCTTGGGAAAACTACAGTTATGTGCTCAATATAGTTTGAAGGTAAAGAGGAAGAGGCACCCTGTTCTATATTCTAACCCCGCCCTCGCCTAAAACAAAATTTGTCATTTAAGTAAGGAAACAGCTTGAATTAAACATGTCTAATTAAAGTGCAAATACAATCATGAGTATTCACTAAAGCCGAATTATAAATCAGGACTTAATTAATTTGTTTCGTCTTTTTTAGAGCACACTCAGGCATACTCATACTCAGCGACGTTTTACTAGAAGCATTTTTTTAAAAAATATTTAATATTAACGCGTGAGAGTTATGGAACCACAATGATGTCTTATTTGGTATTTGGTATAAAGTAGGGAGTTCGTGATTCGTGATTGGGATAAGGCTATCAATGCCATTTGGGAATATGTCATATGCAAGTAAGGCCTTAAAAGTAAAACTCGAACCTGGTATCAACGTTTAACTCTACATTTACATACAACTCAACTTTAACATACTAAAGTGAAGGAGCGAATACGTTCGGAGTTACAGGTTACACTACAGACTACAATACATAATACAAAGAGTATATACGTTCACTTACATCTTACATTGACTAATTGACTATGTATACTAAAATTGCACTTACCTTAAGGTAGTCCGCTTCTACTAAAACAATGTGGCACATTTTGGTTAATGCAGTAATACGAATCTGCAGCCTGTTTCTACTTCTACCACTAAATGAAATTGTACCTATACTTGCTCTTAGCTCTATATGGTAATCTTCTACATATGCTAATTCGGACGTCAACAATGAATCTATTTATTCAATTATATGTTAGTATGTACTCCCAGTATAATAGGTTCTTGTTGGTAGGTTCCTGCGTTTCGCTTGGTTCGTCTCCCTCCACAAAAAGAAATCACGCATTATTGCGGCAGTCTCTCTTGCCACGAGTGCAAGGATACTGAACGAATCCAAAAGGCACCCGATTCCTCCACAGCAACTCAGACTCCCTCTGTTCCTTACACACTCCGCGCTGAAAGGAGAGTCGGAGGAAACGAAAACTCTGTTCTGGGCCTTCAGTTTCCCATCATTTCAACTATTTCGTCGATTCATATGCAGATTGTATGTAGTACATACGTATTCATTTTTAGTGCTGTACGTTCATAGTGCTACCCAGCTACTCAGCTTGTTACTAGTGGTTTGGCTAGAACCTGTTAAAAATTAATGTTTCCTTAAAAAATAATATAAGTCCCAATCCCAAAAATATTCCGAAATTTCGGGAATCATTGATTTTAAGTTACATAGTTTAATTTCGGAAACTTTCCGGGAACATTGATTTTAAGTTAGGTCAGGTTCCGAAACTTTCCGGAAACATTGATTTTAAGTTAGGTCAGGTTAGGAAACTTTCCGGAAACATTGATTTTAAGTTAGGTCAGGTTCCGAAACTTTCCGGAAACATTGATTTTAAGTTAGGTCAGGATTAGAAACTTTCGGAAACTTTCAGGAAACATTGATTTTAAGTTAGTTAGGATTGGAAACTTTCGGAAACTTTCAGGAAACATTGATTTTAAGTTAGTTTAGGATTGGAAACTTTCCGGAAACACTGATTTCAACTTAGGGTTATTTCGGAAACTTTCCGGAAACATTGATTTTAGTTAAGTTAGCTTATGTTAGGGTTTGGACGGGCACGGTGGTGCCGGCGGCCCCGAATTTGTTGATTAATAAATTTAAACGGTACGTAAAATTTAGCTGGTACAGCACACCACACATCATGCTACATACATATACATAGTATGGTGCTTTTAAGCAATGTATGTAGTAAGGCATTAAACCACTAAGAAATTCTAATTTTATAACCGGGGGAAAATACTGTTGTCGGGGTATACGTATTGAACACTTACTGCTTCCTAATTTACTACATAGGCACGTAATTACAGCTACTATTAGCACTCTATTTAATCGTATAATGCAAGCTATTCATCCGTTGCTTGTATGATTCAGCAAGCATCGCTCTCATGTCTAATTTGAAAGTCCTGTCTTTTCTTAGAATGGATGAAGGAAAAGCAATTACTCTGTCAAAACAATGCAGTAATACAATTAAAACGAATTACAGGGTTTGTCTACTCGAAGGACAAGGCATAACCACACCTGCCTATTGTACCGCATACTTAGGTCCATCGGCGTGTACGTGTTCCCAGTCACAAATTCAAAAGCCAGAATGAGTCAACAACTCCTTTAGTGTAGGTACTGAATGAAATTAAGGGATTATATTAAGCAAAACAATTAGTAAGCAAGTTGACGTTGTGGGAATCCAATGATACCTTACTACGTGGAATCAGCTATCAACAATGCATTTGACTCCAAGCACCTGACCGGCTTTATTTTTTACGCGTCATTTACTGCCTTCTTAGTAAAGTGAGAGGAAAGTCGTTGGGCGAGTAATTCGTATGTTTGTATGTACACGTACGTATACATATGTATGCACATATGCATTGCAGAACAGAGCCGCTAATTCAAGTGCCATGAAGCTCAATCCCAGTTCACAATCAGCATATAAAGTTCCTGTCCTTGGCCGGCTCCTTTCTACAGATACAATATAGCTAACAATTAGCCCAGATCTACCCTCACGCCTATAACTCAACTGCCCTGTCACTAAGTGCCCTTCAGTTGACTTCGAAAGGCCTGCTGAGGATCAAGTGTCTACAGAGTTCTTATTAGTTGGATTCGGACATTTTTAGAATACGCCGAAGATGTCAGACTTAATCGAGGATCATAACGAGATCGCCGTTATTGACTTGGAGAATATCCCTGGGGAGTTCCCGAACGTGGACCCCGTGGAGCTCAATGTGGTTGCCGAAAAGTTTGGAACTGCCCTCAACACGGTTGGATTCGCATATTTGGTGAATCATGGAGTCGACATGTCACTGGTAAGAATCAAATTATAGTATGTAAAAGCATTGTAATTTTCAATAAGATAAGGTAATAATGTATGTCACTACCTAATGAATTTTGTAACGTAGGTTGAGCAAGTACACAAGCTTTCCAAGGAATTTTTTGAGCTCCCGGTAAGCGTGAAAGGGAAATATAGGAAACCGGATCCGATCCGATCTTATGACGGATACTTTGGCCCTGGCGAGGAGTTGTAAGTCTGATAGTACTCGCAATATATTATATGAATATACTCTTAAGCCTATCATTTAACAGATAGTATATTACATTTTTATTTGAAAGTGAGTAGCTAATTTAATTAAATGATTGAAGTAAATTCGCGGAATTAGATTTACTTGTAGCCAAGTCAGTATTAATCTATAATTATTCTAATTTTATTACTGAATAGCTTTAACGAGAAGGAGAAGAACTCCATTGAGCTTCGCGAGCTCTTTGACATTACGCGTGCAATTGGAAACAACGAGGCCCTTTTCCCAGATGCCGAGGTTCCAGGATTCAAGGCTGCCATTAATGATTTCCGCGAGGCCTGTAACAACTTAATCAAGAAGATCCTCCGGTGCCTCGCTATTTACCTGAAACTGGAAGACCAGGACTTCTTCGTCAAGAACCACTCTGGGATTGACAAGTTCATTAAGAACACGCACGGAGGGATCCGGACCATGTACTACTATCCAATGAAGAACGTGGACAATTTGCCGCCGAACGCCATTCGGCTTGGAGAGCACACGGATTGGGGTAGCATCACGCTCCTCTTCCAAGACATGATTGGTGGGCTGGAGGTAGGGCTTAATTACCCATTGTACAAAGCGCATGCGCAATACGACGGTTAGCCTGAATTTATCTTCATCCTAATTTATGAATAGGTGAAAAAAGCAAATGGAGGCTGGATCCACGCCACTCCGATCAAGAACGCAGTCCTGATCAACTGTGGTCAACTTCTTGAGCTCTGGACGGCCGGAATCTTGCCAGCAACGGTATTGCAGTGGCTCCGCTCAATTTTATTCTTACGTCTATTTGTTTTAAATGCATTTTAACATAGATTACTTTATTTTATTTTAGCCCCACCGAGTCCGAGTAATGAAGGAGGAGTACTATTTGACCAACCCGCGGCAGAGTCTCATTTACTTCTGCAGTCCTGACGGACCGGTCGAGGTCAAGCCAATCGTACCGATTCCGCCAGGGAAGAAGGAGTTTCTGGACCGGAAGCCGGTCGTGGCTTATGATCACTACCAGCGTCTGATTGACTACGCCACAAGCTAAAATGTTTAAGATGAATCTGGGATATAAGCTTGGATTATGGTTAATGGGTTTTATTACTAAGTAGGCACTAATTGTATTGGTTCCATCCGCGCAGCAAGAAATTTAAGTAAGCAGTAGATTTTGTGTGTGCTAGATTAAGTTCAAAGTATATGGGATTATGGGATCCGTGAATTATTTTAATACTACCGTTAATTCCAACCGGATTGTGCTCAGGCACCGGTGCGGTGTACATATTTTCGGATAACTTACTGTAACGCTGATTACTGATTATAGTTATTATGATTCGTGATTATATTTAATAAACACAAATCCTTCCAAACTGTTAGGTACTCTATGTGGTAGGCTAACATTATTGAGTACGATTACCTATACCTACATATAGCTTACGTTTAATTTTGATTTATCTTGTGGATCTACGTCAGTCGTACTAATTTCTTCGAAAAGGCCGATGGAAAATTCATGAACAGGTACATGTATTTTTTTGTGCTCACTTGATGCTAACTGTAGAAACAAATGCATGTGCACTAGAGCACTGGGTAATTATTAAGGACCGGTTTCTTGCATATTTGCATATCTTTCCTGCATCACATTATTCACAGTTTTACACCGGATGTCTACGAATCAGGTACCTAGGACCCTATATTCTGAATCTTATATTGCATACTTTTGCATACTTTCGGGTTTCACCGCATATTTGCATATTTTTAGCTTTTCGTGCATATAGTGCATAAAACTCATGTTTTATTGCGATTTACGTATAAAATAAAGCTGAATACTACGGAAAATTGTTCTTAAGACAAGCAATTTCACTAATATTTAACCTGGCCGGGGAATAGTTTTGTTTACTCTTTTTAATTAGAGCTGTTCAGTGTTACTATAAATATATTATGTGCATACTCACCCAATTTTACGAGCACATCTCTCCTATATATGCATATTTTATCAATTTATGCATATTTTTTGTTTTAGCTGTGTATTGTGGCAAATTTCTGGTTTTTTGTTTGTTTACCCGGATTTAAACTGTATATTTTACGCTTCGTTTTGAAGTTCATATTTGTTGCTTTTAAGTGAATATTTTGCCAAAATTTCACAGCATATTTGCTGCATATTTTGACACATTTTGACTGCATATAAGTCGGTCCTTAGTAATTATACATGCACTGTATCCGTAATGCCTACCTTAACGTCTAAATTATGCTGAATGACAATGGGTTGTGTTTGTGTGGAATAGAATTTCGTGGCTGGTAGATTCAGGTAATATCTGACACCACATATCGGAAACGAAGCTCCAAGTGAGTTCCTCTGGCTGACGTTGTCATTCCTGATATGATATTCGGTCCGCGTTATCGCGGGGTTGTTTCGCTTCAAATATGCTGATGTTCGCTGTTGCAGATACAAAACCATGTTAAAATTCTTCGAAGGTGTATCAGAACAACGTCTGTCTCGCCAGGTTTTCCGATTTCAATCTTTTGGAGAGAAAGAAGTGTATTTGAATATTTACCAGTTGTAATTTGTATTTGTGTCTACAAAGATTCCAGATGATTTTAAGTTGGCCAAGGAAAAAATTAGGTGTTTCATTATAGGAGGGCGGTCAAATACTTTAAATTCATTTTATTAAAGCAGGAATAAAATGCGATAATATATACCTCTATTGCAACTGTAAAAATTTAACTACAAGATGACATGAAATTATTTAAAAGGAATCAATCATACGCCAGTCGTACTGTTTTAATGGTTTACATGCATTAAGATAAGCTCATATTAAAATATGAAGATGAAGGACCCCTTAGACAGTAACTTAACCGAAGGTAATATGTATCCAATTAAATATCAATAGTGATTTTCTGCAAAACTATAATCTGTAGTATTCACAGCTACAGGTTCGCCTAGGATTAGTGCCTATTATTTGACAACTTAGTACCTTGCTGTGTCAATAAATTTGTTATGCAATCCTGACATACTATGAGTCACAGATATTATATAGTGACTAACCGGGACGTTTATGGTTTCCACAATACCATCCGCCAATGTATTTAATATTATGACGCTAATAATAAATAGTATTAACTGAGAAAAACCGTATTAGAGCTTAGGGATCATTCGAAACGTTAAACATGTTTAGTAGGGCTCCGGACGTTCCGGTCCGGTCCGGTCCAAGCCTTGGACCGGACCGGACCGTAGGGCAAAAGTATTGGACGAAAGTCTCGGTCCGGTTCGCTGGCGCGGACCGGAACGGACCGAACCGAAACATAAACGGTCCGGTCCGGTCCATGGACCGGTCCGTCAAACATTGCCTAGAAATCGGCGGTAGAAAAACTTACTTCCAGTATTTGCATAAGAATTCACGCTTCGTCTGATTCCAATAGAAATGGTCTCTTGACTTTTGACATTCTTTCCAACAGTCCTTAGTATTTTTAGCTCACAAGAAAGGTTTTGGCTATTGGAAAGTTTTTTTTCCCTAAGCACTATTATTATTGTGAGATTTAGGAGGAATATTCGGACCGAAAACTACGGTCCGTTCCGGTCCAAAGTCGGTCCGGTCCGTCACCTCGGACCGGACCAGAGCGTGGACCGGACCGAAACTTTCGGTCCTTGAAAATCGCCGGACCGGACCGGACCGTTGACCGGACCGACCGTTTGGACTGGTCCATGGACCGGATCGTGCGGCGCCCTAATATTTAGTGTTAACTACGACCCGATCAGAAAAGTGCGAACAGGAACCTTCTAAGGTTTCCATCAGCAACATTGCTGTAGAAAATTGGGACATGTAGCTACAGCGAACTTTGTGCTGATATAACTCAGCAGGAAGGCTCATGTATAAAAGTATTATTCTAGAATAACCAATACATAACAGGATATTTCCTGTAGTTTACTCTCGTCCGAGAAGCCACACAGGAACATTACTACTTGTTGAGTAGAAGCAAAAAGATTATGCACTACCATACCCTCACGTAAATTGTAGCTCACATGTACATTCCACTCTTACTCTCTCAAGGTCCTTATATGATACGAATATGAATGTTTAGCTTCGGAACTCCTAACTCTACAGGGAATCGAACCTATGTCCTGCTTTAGAAATCATGACACCCTACCCACTTTGCAATCGTGGCTCAGTGAAAATACCTTGAGTTGAACTCCTTCCAGTCCAAGCGTACATCCTTCTAACATTATGCTCGTTCTCTCTTGATCATAAAGACATACGCCGTTTGAGGTGAAAATCAATAGTACTGATACAATAACTATAATAGTATTTATTATCAAAGTTACGAAAACATGAGCTGAGAACCTTAGTAATTGCTAATTATATTTATATGCCAGTAGAAAAATTATACAAACAATAGAATCAGAGATTATTCAAAGTCGTCATGCATAGGTTCTGCTCCTGGAATAGTTGGTCCTCTGGTTGTTAAATATCGGCAAAAGTCTCCCATTGTCTGATGCAGGGACAACACAACGCTATCTAACTTCTTTCGCTTCCGTCTCCCACCTGTCTGAGCAGGCACTGAATACTTTTCACAACCGAAATCTTAAAACAAAAACTTAAATTATTGATTTAGATTATACAAAGTAATAAGGAACACTCCAATCAATATTTAATATGAAATAAAATGAGACTGGTGAGATTGAATCGTAAATGATATATTCTTACTACTAATAGCATCTCGTCTGGTCCCCTCTATTGATGGACGAACAGGTCCTTTGTTGGCATTACATTTAAAACCATACAAAGAGTGGCCAATTATTTCAGATGCACGACGTATAATAGACGTATAATGCACGCATAAGGTTCCGGGCCAAGGCGGATGAGTCACTTAACAAAGCAAGAATCTGGTTTAGTTGTTTACGTGGTAATGTTACACAGTACAATATCGACCTGTCGATTTTAAATAATTACACAACCCATGACTTATGTACCGTTGTATATAATCAAAATGTTGCTGATATATTTATAGACTTACAATGCCTTCATTCTTTAACAGTTACAACTTCCTTCTCAAAGTCTTGTATTTATGTTTTTATAAAAAAAAAAACATTCCAGTAAATATTAATTCGCAAAGATTAATTTGAAATATATTTTCTAAATTTTATAATTTTACCGATTACTGACTTACTTTTGTACATCTTTTTCCTTTCCTTTTCTTTCTCCAAGTCATCCTCAAGCTCCACAATTCTCACATCTTCTGCCGCATCTGTCTCACTTCAAGGATTATCTCACCATAATCCTGAAAGCCCAATTATGTGATGTTGAAAATCTCGCGTTTAGAAAATCTTGCGTTGACGTGTTCCTTGTACCGAAAATTTTGAACTTGATTTGTATTTCGTTCCCCAACAACATCCTTGAAGTTTTCGAATTCGTCTCCGTGAAGACTCTGTGCAGCTTTGGTACTTCATGTATATATATGTGTTTCGGATTAGCTGGAGAGTGAACCATCTTTTGCACATCCCGTTTAGCTGTAACTGTATAAAAGGCTTCTGTTTTTAGCATTACTATGGCAGCGTGGTTCGTATAAAAGCTCGTTCCCGATATAGTGTATTAGAATTTGTTTGACTAAAAAAGATGTAGCAGTATTTCTTGAAACCTTGCACAAAATCCCGAGTATGGTTTATCATCCTTAGTCTGAAAAGCTCCTTTTTCACCTCTCCTGTCTTCTAGGACTTGACACCATCGTGTTGGAATCCAGTGTGTTGATCATTTCTGTAATCTGTCGTTATCGTAATTAGAGATGTATAGGTAAGCGTCATTCCCTTGTGCGTTATGAGGAGTCATTTTAATTGTCGGAGCACTTGAATGGCCATCTTTAAAATCTTTCAGAATCTGTAGCACTTCTTTAAACATGTAAAGGGTTATTTTAGCGCATGAAGTTTTGGCTGATGACCCGGTGACTACTACAGCTTGCTCCTAAGGAGAAGGAAAATCATTTCTGGGAATACTTAACTTCTCTTCATACAACAATAGGTACGCAGTTCTTGAGATCAAATTTCCAGCACTGCTCATGCTTGCAACTGATTTGTCGTTGGAGTGAACGTAAGAGTATCCATTTGGACACGAACTGTTGTATAGTGTCCATAGTCTAATGACAATCCATGGTGATGAACTACTGAGACTAATCCCTAATGTATGACTCTGCCATTTGCAGATTTAAGCTGTGTTTCTTGCTCACAAATAATAGAGCGGCTGTCATTTTCGTATTTACCAGCATCGAATCTGAAGCGATTTAAATGCACATATAGCATCCTTAGAGGTTTTGCTATTTGAATTATTTCTGGCGCTTTGCTGTCACTACCACTATAGAGGTGAAAAATATGTTTAGCATGAGTTGAGCATTAAAGACGTTACACCGTCTACAAACACGCTCGCTAACAAGCTAATAATTATAAACTGCTAAGAAATAACCCCCTTGCCAGTCTTTAGCTGCTTCTGAAAAGTACGAGTTCCAGCCCTCCTGTACTGATTTCGTGTCGTCCATGGTCAACGAAACATTGAATATATTCGAATGTACAGAAGCAGATGAATGCTCTCCACACGCGTTACAGAAAACTGGAAATGTAAACAAAATCATTAAAATTATTACTTTTTATAATCCTTTAATAATCTTAAATAACTTTTAACAACAAAAAATAGCATGTTCCCTTTAGGTGAACTATTGGCTTCCGCTACTACTTCGGAAACGCTAATATAATTCCCTGCAGTAGTTCAACGATTATGAGAACCTGCAACCTGCATGGGTTAGACCGAAGACTATCACGTATCGTATCAAGCATTTGAAAACTATAATTAAAATTCAATAGTATAAAGCGCTTTTAGTAAAGAGCTGAAATGTATTACAGCCCTTTAAAAAATCCACAATTTTATAGCAAGTGATTCACCTTTCCTGTTTATTTACCCTTCAAAAATGTTCAGCAATTTCGCTGATCCGTCGTGTGAATTAAGCATAAATTCAGTGCTCAGATTAAGCAGACGCGTTTAAAACTCGTGTGCGTCATGCTGGCTTCTGTTTTGATACTCAAGGTTGATTTCTGTACAAAAAAAAGCACAAATTAATTAATTAGTTAGTAAGGAAAAACATCAATGAGCATCAAATCAATGATTATTCGGTCGATAATTAACCATTCGGCCGAGAATTAACCTTTCGGCCGACAATTAACCTTTCGGACGAGAATTAACCTTTCGGCCGAGAATTAACCTTTCGGCCGAGAATTAGCCATTCGGTCAAAAATTAACCCTTCCGCCGCGAATATGCCCTTCGGACGAGTTTTAGATCTTCGGCTGGGAATTAGCACTTCGGCTGAGAATTAGCCCTTCGGCCGCAAATAAGCTCTTCGGCTTAGAATTATCTCTTCGGCCGAGAATTAGCTTTTCGGCAGAGAATTAGCTCTTCGGTTGAGAATTAGCTGAGAAGTATTTAAGTCAAGAAATTTCTTCCCACCAATCGGACATAAATTGATACACTCAAATTGATTTAATCAAAACGCTCTGTAATTTATTATGATTTATGTGATAATTTATTCATTCTAATTAATTATAGTATGCTTTTTCCATTTTCTGTATTGTGTTGTACTCAACGGTGAGACGTAGTAAAATGTGTGTTGTATGTGAGCTTGGAATCCCGGCCGAGCCAAGCCGCGTCGGTCGAGTTTTAGCCCAACCCGTTGGAGTTATCATGACTCATGACGCATAAGCCGCAATTCCCAGCTTAAGATATGAAAAAAGCAATATAAAAGGGGACTAGATGACGGACAAACTAAAAGTTTAATCGTATTTGCTGCGTTAACACGGTAGTAAAAGCAACAGGTAAACCACAAGTACACACCACACACACTCATGTAAATGTCTGGGATATTCAGGAAATCACAATTTCTACTAACTTTAGTCCTGGCATCCAAGTACTACGCACAACTAAACATGACGGAGCGTAGTACCAATTTTTTAAAAGTCCTCCTGCTTGCGTCACTACTGGTAAGCACCTATGCTTACCGCGGCCAGTCAGTCGAAGTTCTGGAAGAAGGAGATTGCGGGACCTGGCAGGCGGAATATAATTCCGTCCTCAAGAAGTGTGTTATTTCAGCCGGCTACAACTGCGGCCAGGCTGACCCTGAAAAGTTTATCTGCACTAAGAACGCGGAATGTACTCAAGGCCATTGCACCTGCAAGCCACATTACGTAGAACGAGGAGGTTACGAAGATACCACCTGCGTTCTACCTAAACAATTTGGAGAAGAATGCAGTCCCAAGCCTTGGAACGCAAACGACTGTGATGAGGATCGAGGACTAATTTGCAGTAAGGCCACCGGCCGCTGCGCCTGTCTCCTGACTCGGTTTTGGAGTCACGCCAGCTCGGTCTGCTTCCCGCTCAAATTGAAGAAAAAGAAAGTTGGAGGAAAGACTGTAACACAGATAGAGGTGCAGATGGAGAAGGAAAATGCGCTACCAACAATGGACGCTCATGCAGAACTTCTGAAGACTGTGTCCATGGATCTGGAACTGCATGATTCAACGGAATCTGCGCCTTCTCAAAGTTCCAAGGTCAAACCTACCAGACGGAGATAGGGAAGTGCCTGAGCTAACTGCAGTGAATGCTCAACCAATACTGAGGTTTTTACAAAATAATCGGTAAGCGCGTTCGCTTTCGACGAGCTCACGGGTGCTCCCTATAAAAAGGATGACCCACTTAAATATAAACTCCTAATCCGGTCACTAGTATTTTGATAATATATTTCAGAAATAAAGTGAAATTTAGCTTTTAAATTATTGAAAACTGTTGACTTAGATTAGGCATAGGGAGAACGTTCCCGTTTCGGGTTATACGGTAGTTAAAAATAGGAATTAATTACCTTTGTACATAACGTAGTATTTGTAGTTCATGCAGATTATCCTACTACTACCTACGTTGGACAAAGTTTAGCCTAACCATTCCAAGCCAATTAACTCGAATTAAATAAATCACCGTTTTCAATTGTACGAAAGTTAATAATTATCGGTGTAAACCATTTAGATTCCTTGGACTTACAGTCACGAAGAAGCTATTAACGCCAGACATATGTGCATTTATGCTGTAAATAACTACCAAGTACTAAGTAGTAGGAAAGCCAACGTGAATAGCTAACTAATCAGTTCTCCAAATTCGGAAAAAATCAAAAATAATTTTATTTATTCAATTGTTCGATATTTATTTAATCACTTTGCCTGTAAGCCTTATTTATACCAAAAATAAAGCATAATTGAGCATCAATCGTCATAATGACTCAAGATAATTGACATTTCTACCTGGAAATGGTCGCATAATGAAAAATGATAAGAATTCAGTTTCAGTTGTGGCTTTGAATATTGGCTCTACTACAAGGCAACAGTTGATCTTCGGCATTTCATAAGACTAATACGAACTAAAACACACATAGTACCTTTCCACATTTTCTGAACTCATTTAAACAATGTACAATATGCCTAAACTTATTCCGATGATCATTACATTCACCCTCCTTCTATACCAAAGGCCGGCAACCTCCTTAAATTTAGACCCAAGGGGATTGGAGGATTGTCTGTTTCATTTGATCGACTCTGAATTTGGTTCATATCAGCCTTCTATTGATATTCTCGAGCAAATCCTTGTAACAAGCCAAGGGAAGCAGCAATGGACGGTCTCCAAGTTTGAAGCGGAACCCGGCCCGAACTCAACATTTAGCACATTCCTGAAAGACAGGCACCACTATCAAGACCCATGCTCAGTGATCCTCTTCATCCAGATACGCCTTTGCACCATACGGAACTTACGAAATCTATTCGGTGTTTCGATACTTAGACCTTCAAATTTATTTGTCCTGATTTATGGGAGTCAGGCAAATTCGAAATGCACGGAACCACGCTACATGGGAGATGCTTGGGTTTACATGTACACGCATATCTACTTAATGTTCCTGTCCAACTACAATGGAGAATTTGAGTCCGGACACCTTATGTGTGCCAGTTGTCTCCGGCTCTATTATCCAGTTAAAGGTGCAACTGGGAACCTCCTTGGAATAAGGCGTTACTCGGCTCAGATTCGGACCCAGTTCCTCGTCCCTAGTCTCGCTGTCATTACCTATTCGTCCGGTATAGTTTGAAAGTATCCTAAAATGCACAACTGCCGATTCCTTTATCCAAAAAAAGGAGTGAAGGATTGGGAACAAGTAGGCTGCATTCCCTCACATATTGTCGCCGAACACTTTGCCGCAGAACTTAACTTCAGCACCCGGTATCTACGTTTGGATGAATCCAGCGGACATTTCGCTCCGTACCGAATCAGGAAGTATGCTGGCGCAGTTGAAATGGATCTCGGTGGCTGGGTTAGTAATCTCAACGGACACGAATCCTATTTTGAACAGCACATACGAGGGCTGGATAGGTATCGGCCGGTTTATTGTACCAAAAAACATGTTCGAGAGCTCTTTAGTGCTCTATTCTGGACGATTCCATTTGACAGGGTCACGTGGACAATTCTCGGAGTCCTCCTTGGGCTGGTTACGATTCTTGAGAAGGGGGACTGGTTGGGAGTGTTTGGTGCATTGTTGCTTCGGCAGGAGTACCCCTTGTTACATAAGCGAAGGGCTATGATAGTGATTGTCTTTGCTGCCATCGTTCTGACCTGCAGTTACGAAAGCATAATTTCGAGTCACTTGGTCAGTCCGCCGCCTTTCATTGTGTACCGAAACCTCAAGGACCTCATCCATAGAAACTACAAGGTCCTTTCCCCGAAAGCAGAGTTCAGGAAAAACGTGAGTGCCATTGAGTTCCTGTTTCGAAGGGAAGGCTTGCTGGCCGCAATGAAAACCAGCGTTATATTGTTGGAGACGCGGATGGAACACTACAAAACTGGACCTTTGGCATTATCAAAGTGCAACGTGGCTTCTATGTATGGATCCAGATCTATTGATAAATTTTCACTTCACATGGCTGTGCATTTTCCGGGTGTCAAATGTCATGCTTTGAAAGAGAGGAGCTTAGAAGTCATTCAGCCCCAAACTTACTTTTTCTCGGGGCCCGTCACTCCGAAGCTCGTTCAGATAACTGAAGTTTTAATTGAATCAGGAATAGTGGGAATGATATACGAATATAAACTATTTCATGCGAATAATAAAGTGCACGTAGAGAAGAGGTTGGGAGTGATAAAGGATGTAGATTCAGAGGAAGCCCCATTTAAGCTAGCAGACTGGAAAATACTCTCCATTTTTCTTGCATGGTCTGTCCTTTTGATAGCATCACTCTTCGTTTTCCTTATAGAGACTACTCAAGTCTGATAAAGACTTGATTAAAGACTTTTATTAAAGAGAGACTACTCTTTAATAAAAGGAAATAGAGCATAATTTGTACTTAAACAATAATTATGTCCAACCAGAATTGTTGCGTACAGGGTTG
>JAQFZY010001299.1:0-16518 GCA_034696285.1 Hypogastrura burkilli
ATTTTTAAAAGCACATACCTTGACCTCTGCCCATAAGTAATTGCCAACTCAATAAAATAACGCACTTTAAGGCGAGCTATAAATACTATTTATTCTCATGAACTCAACTACCTAAGTTGCATTTCCCCATCCAGGCACTCAAAGTCCTAATCTTAGCTTTGGACGTCAACCGGATGTTTTGACGTTTGGCGGAAGTCCATAAAGCTAACGCCCAGGGAACAACTCAACTCCAACTTTCTTTTCGGAGAAAGGCGGAATATGTCCTCCTTCCAAGCAAATAGATAGAAATGGCGGATATCCCTTTTAATGTTACTAAGGCCCCGTATCCTACTTCCTATCACTGGATTAGGAGCACAGATTACGAGCTAGGAGGAAGGAAGCCTCTTTCATCCACCGCCGTGCTCTTTCTGTATTCCCTACAAAGGGCGGTGTACAGTGTACAGCCACCCACCCAAAAAATCCCATTACACATTTCATCATTAAAAGTTTATAGAATAAATGAGATTTTATTATCATAATTCCCATTTTATCCGGGACCCGGCCTCGGGAAAACTTTTCCACTTGAGCCTCGGAAACTTAGACCCTTACTCTGACGTTGGGCTCTAATTAGATTATTTACACAATTACGTAATTAATTTCCTCCTTTTTCCTCTGTTTTCTTCCCTTTTCCTCCTTTGGGTTTAGGGAAGAAGAGGCTCTTGAAAAATGAATGCTGGCTGGAATACATTAACTCCGTTCATAACCAATTTGAAGATTTGCAAGTATTTACTTAAAATTACACTGTAGGTGGAATATTGGGGTTTCGTGTCCCATACATAACGTGATGATTATAGCTATCTTGACTGTTGACTCCCGTTTTAAAAGTAGACGACAATTTCTTTTAAAATACATACATTAAACAAACCAGAAAAACTCCAAGCAATTCAAATCAAGCTATTTATCTAATAATGAATTTTGAACCAAAAATAAAAAGTTATAAAATGTGCAATTTAATATGATTATAAAATTGCACATTGGAATCCATTAGTTTACTACTTGGTAAAGATTGACTCTAAACCAGAAGTTGATACTCTTTCCAATGGTGGAATTTATTGTATAATAATGGGACGAATTTACTTAGCCAAACCTGATCCAGCCTACACTAACCTAATCTTATTTTAGCAGTCTCATGTTGTACTTATATGCCAAATCTCACATCGAATCCCGCAACTTTCCGTTGGATTGAAAATACAGTAATTCCACTCACTTTGTACTTCTTCAAAGAGCCTCCCCAACCTCTGCTTATTGATTAGACACGAGAATATTCATATTAAGCTTTGGAGCCTGGCGGCCTGTTGGCAGAAGCTACAGTCAATGTATGTAGTAGCTGGAGAGCTGGAGACTGTAAGAGAGAGTTCCCGCAGAGCGGCGGCTGGTAAGATTGGAGGCTTGATAGGTATAAATTACGCTCTCAATATTACCCAGGCCCTTCACGTGGAGAGCATTAGTGAAACTCATCAAATAAATGTTTTCCCCCCCGAAAAGCTCCGGGTCCTAAAGGAGAGAAAATGATAGAGTTCCTCAGAGCGTGTGGCATAAGGTTAAGGTCCACAATAAGTCATCCTTCCCAGGCTGGCAATGCCACGGCTAAAACCACGACGTTCCCAGTCTATTTCAGCCGGAGCGCGATGCTCCGGACCCATGAGGTATGATATGGATACCTAGGCTACGGAACAGCACTTATGCTTAGTGAAAGCTCTTTCTCCATCCCATGCATAATAGGTAGGTGAGTCGGGGTCCGGGCCAGGAATAAGATTCTCAGGTAATGAATCCTTACGATTCACCTCACATCAGTCCTAATGACCCAAGTCCTACTGAATTACCTGGAATTGGGGATAATCTCTCTAAGCTTGATTTTGGTTCCGAAATCTTAATTCCCTGGATCCCTGTTCCTACCCAGCCTACGTAGGCACTATGTAGTACTACGTTATATGCTCAATATCCGCTAGCTTCCCAAGAATTGCCTACAGAGCTCACTAGGCACTATCCAAATTAAATTACAGGTTCAGGTGGAGGAGATGATTGAGCCATGAGCCATTACTAATTCAATTACCATTAGATATCTTCACGGTGCTGACGGACTCGTTTTCATAAATCCAAGAAGTGAACCGATATGGGTTTAAAGGGTTCCCTAGCGTATGGCGAGCTAATTAAATAAGTTTGGGAAGGGATATGTAGAAATTGGGATTCAAGGAATGAGTTAGATTCGTGGGTTCACAGAAAAGGCTATGCGGTTTGGTTTACAGAAAATTGCCGGCGCACAATTGCCGGCCTGACAATTGCCGGCATGGACAATTCCCGGCATGGACAATTCCCGGCATGGACAATTCCCGGCCTTGCTCGAAATAGGCATGTGCGTAGAGTAGATGACTCTCTCTTCCGTTGCATACACAAGTAGCCTAACCTAATTTAAATATATAAACCAGGCCGGCAATTGTCTCGCCGGGAATTCCATGCCGGCAATTGTGCGCCGGGAATTGTTGCATTACGATGCGGTTTGGTTATGTGTTTTTATAGAATAGTTATTATAGTGCCATATCGGATCACCAGAACCTGATTGTCCAGCGGCCATTTACTGTTGTCTGTTTTTTGCGTGAGAACAAACTAGGATATGTACACGTGGCAAGAACTTGTCGTACTGAACCTATAGCTGCTGAATGGGTGATAATCATATTTGTTGGTTCATTATAAATTATAAGTGCACATAATCATACCTGTTAATTTTTTCAAGGTTTTGTGACTCAGTAGAGAAAATGGGATAGATTTTGGGTTGAATTAAGCCGTAAAATTGAATTATATATGTAGGTACCTTAGTATACCTTAGTACCTTATACAATTTTGAAGGCCAGCCAGTTCCTCTAATTTCGTCGACATTCTAATATCTAATAATCCACACTAGGACGTAGGTCGTATACAATGTAGAGAAGTCTACAAGTGTGAACCGAGCTTGCTGGTCATTGGGAATTGCATACACTTACCTTGCACTTCAGTAATAATTTTCGAGAGCGTCATTTCATTTTTTTTAGAAAAGGCTCCTCTAATATTCTTCTAGACTTCGTTAGGAGAAAGGAGGGCCTAAATTATATTCATTGTAATTAACATCAGAACAGAGCCATGCAGAATCGTGCTGGATCTTAGTTTTTCAAGAAAACTCTCACCAAAAACGGCACTATGTAATCAGAGGCTTTAATTAGAGTATCGTGATAAGATAATTCCATGTTTTGGTTCGGTTTTGGAAGAATATGTAAGTTTATTGCCCTGGTATTACTAAGCCGGGACTTACATAATAAAAATCGCTTACTGCCTATAACTCTTGTTGGTGTTAATGTAATGAAGCAAGTATTGAAGGTCACCATAAATTAATATTTAAGAAAGTCGGGAAAACAGTTTTTCGGGCCAGGACACATTCTGAGTTCTGAGAGTTGTAATCTCCAGTTCTAGTGTGAACAGCCTCCACTGAACACTCAAAATGCTAGACCAAATCTTAAAATCAATTTACTGTGCTGTCCTAATTTGTACGTATGAACACCCAAGTGATCCCTTGTCTGCCACAAGGCTTTCTTCCCGATCCTCAAGTCTCAACGAAATCGATTATGACCTCAGCCCGGTTGTGTCAACAAACTTGGGCCAGCTCGAGGGCTACGTGATGAAGACGATCAAGGGAAGGTCAATTTATGCCTTTGAAGGAATCCCGTTTGGAGAGACCACCGGCGGGGTCAATCGATTCAAGGTATGGCAACATTTTTAGTAATTGGCGTCTGCTTACTGTTATGCACAAAGTATTTCCGCCTTATTTGAACACTTCTCCTTAAAATATATTACCAATTGAGTACGACAAGGACAATTCTGACTTTTGTAAAGACGAGATATGGTTAAATAGTTTAATCTTTCTTCACTTATAGCCTCCTGTTCCCAAGCGACCATGGCCCGGTGTCCGATCAGCGAAAAAGCCTGGCAACCATTGTATTCAGTTGCATCTTATGTATTTGCTGCGGGTTATGGGAACCGAGGATTGTCTCTTTCTCAATATTTACACGCCAACTGTAAGTTACAGTAAACATTACCATCAGTTTTAATCAGGATGAGGGCAGTATCAGAAATCAGTGTATCAGCATCAGCAACTCTGGCAAACAATTGATTTTCCGACTTAACACTTTTTATTAGCTTCCCGAGTCCAAGAAAAATAATCTACCGATCATTGTATGGCTTCATGGAGGTACTGCACAAATCATCTACGCTATAAAAACAGTATATTGTAAATTGTGAATGTAAAAGAAGCGGTAATTGGTGTAAGGATCCTGGAGCTTCGGAGCAGGATCAGAGTACGGACCAAGTTACCTGCTGGAACACGACGTTATTCTTGTAACAATAAATTACCGACTTGGGGTTTTTGGCATGCTAAGTACGGGTGACTTAGTCCTGCCGGGGAATCTAGCACTAAAAGATCAGGCTTTGGCACTAAAATGGGTGCATGAGAATATCGTAAATTTTGGTGGGGACCCGGCTCTTGTCACACTTTTTGGTGAGACTATTAGTTTCTTTTTGTTTTGTTTTAAAACATGTCCTTGTATTATGAAATACGACATATTTACATATTTTCTGAACAGGTCAGAGTGCCGGCGCAGCCAGCGTCCACCTTCACATGATGTCAAATGCTTCGCGCGAATACTTTTCTGGGGCATTCTCAATGAGCGGGACTGTCTTCTCTTCCTGGACCATAATGAACCGGAAGGTGATCGATGTTAGGAACCGAAAGCTGTCAACTGTCACAAATTGCCCACTCACGAGCAGCCAAGACTACGTCGATTGTCTCAGAAATATGAACAGTCGTGACTTGGTCATAAAAGGCCGAAGATTAGCTGTAAAATCTGCATTATAATCATTTATAACTGTTTACAACGTTTACAACTGTGTCCATGTTTGCAGGGATCGACAGTACCGTTAGGAGCCGTTATTGAGGGGAATCACCCGGGTGCCTTCCTAACTGAGCATCCTGATGATACATATGCCAGAAATGGGGTCGCAAAGGTTCCGTGGATCTGTACTGGGCTGGCAAACGAAGCAGAGGTTGCATATACAGGTGCGCATAGGTGCTAGCGCTCATGTACTTCAGATTCAACTGAACCTAATGTACTGCCTCCACTCATTTAGTAATTGGATTGGTGAAGATTCTGCCAAGTCTGGGAAGTAGCAGAAACTTGAGGAGAATATACGAGAACGTGCTTCCGCGTGTGTTGGACTATAAGTATGTCGCGGATGACCCTGCCAGTATTACGAAGAAGATCGTCGACTTTTACATGCGAAGTACAGACAGAGGGAACCTCCGTGGACGGGCAAATTTGACCGCAATTTCCGAAGTAAATTAAACATTCTAAAAAAGAAGACCCAAATGTATGGGATTTAATGACTCCGTTAAGAAAAATGTTTCGCGAAAATGTATGCATTAAATTGTCCTGAACAAGGTTTAAGTGGGTCTCAAAGCTGTATCTCAAATCCTTGACCCCTAAAATTGTCACCGAAGTTGACCCTTGCGAAATATGACTTTTCATTTTAAATAATTCCCTAATTTCGTACTCTAACAGCTCAAACTGAGCGGCTTAATGTTTACATGAACCGCAAAGTCAAATTTTGTGTATGTGACCTTTTTTGGCGACCATTTAAACTGTGAAGAAGTTGGGATACGCTTTGAGCTTACTTTCAACCTTGTTCAGCACACTCTGATGTGTGAGTATAAAAAATTAAAGAACTTTTGAACGGAAAGTCATATTTAGCCTGTGTGACCTTTGGTGACCATTTAAAGGGTGATGAAGCTGAGATACGGCTTTTAGGTTCATTTAAACCTTGTTCAGTGCACTTTGATCAGTTAGTTTGAAAAATTAAAAAGTATTTTTGAATTGAAAGTCAAATTTAGACTGTGTGACCTCTGGTGAGCATGTTAGGGGTCAAGGAGTTGAGATACGGGTTGAAGGTCAATTCAAACCTTGTTCAGCGGAATTTATTCTATACATTTTCACAAAAATGTAATTTTCTTTAACGGAAAGTCATCACGGCATGCATTTGGTGCTCTCTCCTTTTGGGACCTTAATCCTAGATAACTTGTTTATTTCCGCATTGACAGATATCGGCTGATCGCGTGTTCGGCTATGGAATGCACAAGTCACTCCAACTTCATTCGCAAGTGGCTCCAACGTACGCCTATATCTTTTCTTACAAGGCTCAGAAATCAATAGCGACCCTGTTGGGATTCAATCCTCAAGAGCATGGTATGGTAACTAAATAACCAATTCAATACTGGTTTCTTCAAACGAATCCAATTTATAAGCCGACGCATGTGCGAAATTGGTTTGAATAATCAACGTCGTTAAACTTAAAGCAACATTTTCTGTACGTACTCTATATTCGTCGCTAATTAATGACCAATTTGAATAGCGACATTGATTAACCCACCAAACCACGTCTTACTTACATACTAGGGTACATGAAATATTGAAATACGAATTCAGTATTAGGTATTAAACCAACTCAAACCTATCATTTCAGCCCTTAGCCATAGCGACGACATCGTAGCCTACTTCAATGTATCCTTCCTCTTTCCGGGCTACAAGACTACTGACCCTGACTATGCAATTATCAAGCTTCTGACCAGCACATTGTCTAATTTTGCTCTAAAAAGGTATGTGTACTTTGAATGAAAAGAGCTATCCAATAAATAGTTTTTACAGCTAATAACACGCGCTATTGTTCTCAGAGAACCGCTCTACACAGACGACGAGGGAAATACACACCAAATTTGGTTTCCTGTCACAGATCCCCGTAACATTCGAGTTCTTCAGATAGACAACGATGTCAAAATGATCCCTGAGCCAGCGACTGAAAGGTTCAAATTCTGGGAGTCCCTCGGCCTTCCTGACATGAAGCCATTCATTCCAATAGCGTAGCACTTTTGGTCAGCTTATTTAAATATTCATATATATCAGGTTGTTTAGTATGGCGAAAATGGCTTACTGCTAATAAGTGGAATATAGTGTATATAAGTGTATTAATCTAATCAAAAGTACGAATCAAATAAAACTACTCACGTACTACCTACAGATTTATTTTATTTACCTTCATTTCATTTTACGCCTGTGGCACGTCTGCTCCAGAAATGTGTAGAAAATGTAGCTTTTCTGGTTCCACGTTAGCGCGGGTGCTTGTTGGCTCGCTTAACCATTACTTCAACTACCTACACTACTTTGCATTTGGAAAAAACGTTTGGGAACCAGAACCGGATTCGTGAATTCCAAGCACTTTGGGCTTTTTTTTTGTGAACGAATAATTATAAATTCATGGGAATATCAGACTTTTAATTTTAGAGTATAGGTACCCACGAATTACAAATATTTTCTTAAGACTTGGCGTTATGCCCACCTATTTCGTACATGTGTCCATCACATCACACCAAGCTTCCTTAGGGATTCCAATAGTATGTACCTACTAAATACTAATCACAATTGGTCTTAATAATACTTGTTTGGCTGCAATCTGCAATACCGCAAAAAAGTGCGAGTTCGAGATATTCTGAAGGATAACTAGATCCAGTTCTCACTTCTATTGTATTAACTCCTCGCTCTTCCTGTACTCTACGCGTATCACTACACGTTCCAGCTTGTGGCAGTCCCTTACTTATTTATCTTGCATTTCGCTTCACTAGTCTTAAGAGCATCACTCACGTCTTGTTCGTTATAACTACATACACGCGAGCTCATTCCAGTTAACTTCCAGTGAAACATTGGAAATGCTGGAACAACTTCTTACAACACTGTATTGTGCCCTCCTAATTTGTACGTATGAATACCCGAGTGACCCGTTGTCCTCCACAAGGCTTTCCGCCCGGTCCTCAAGACTCAACAACAACGAAATAGCAAATGACTTACCAAAGTCGGATTTGAGCCCGGTTGTGTCGACGGGTTTGGGCCAGCTTGAGGGCTACGTGATGAAAACGATCAAGGGTCGATCAATTCATGCCTTTGAAGGGATCCCATTTGCGGAGGATACGGGCGGCCTCAATCGATTTAAGGTACCTATACGAAGATTTCCCCCAGTTCACTAATGACAATATATGCCGTCGTCGAAAGTCTGTCATGTTTCTTGAAGCTTCCTGTTCCCAAACGACCTTGGTCCGGGGTCCGAGCGGCGAAAAAGCCTGGTGCCCATTGTCTGCAACTCCATTTTATGTACTTGAGTCAGCCAATGGGAAGTGAGGACTGTCTCTTTTTAAACGTCTACGCGCCAATCGTAAGTACTCTCACATGCTTTATTCTTTATTATAATTATCGGGATTACTTAAGGAATTTCTTTCACATAATTAGCTTCAAAGGGGGAAGAATAAGAAGAATCTTCCAGTCATTGTATTCTTTCATGCAGGTAGATACTTGATAAATGTTTTACACTAGAGCCGCACTTGCTGTGGTGAATTTTTAATTATTTAATCTATAAAAGGCAGTTAGGTATCTGTAGGTGAAGTAATTTGCCTGCGTTAGGATCCTGGGTATTCGGAGCTGGTTCAGAGGCCGGGCCCAGTTACATGCTGGAACATGACGTTATTCTTGTGACAGTCAACTACCGGCTTGGGATTTTTGGCATGCTAAGTACGGGTGACTCAGTCCTTCCGGGTAATCTAGCACTAAAAGATCAGGCTTTGGCACTAAAATGGGTGCATGAGAATATCATCAACTTTGGTGGGGACCCCGCTCAGGTCACAATTGTTGGTAAGCTCAGTATAACCTTCCCCAGCTACTTATTTTTGGATTTGTAAGCCCTTGATCTTGAAATGTGAAGTATGTTTTGAATATTTGTAGGTCACAGCTGCGGCGGAGCCAGCGTTCACTTTCACATGATGTCAAATGTCTCTCGTCAATACTTTACTGGCGCCTTCTCAATGAGTGGCAATGCCTACTCTTCCTGGGCCATAATGAGCCGGAAAGTTATGGATCTAAGAAATCGACAGCTTTCTGCTGCCACAAATTGTCCACTCAAAAGCAGTCAAGAGTACGTTGACTGCCTAAGGAAAATGAATAGTCGTGACTTGGTCACTAAATTCAGAATTCTCGTATGTTTTAACACATTTATTTACATACGTACTAAACCTTAAATATTACATGTGTTTAATCAGCAGTTTGGTGTGTGCAGGATTCGGTAGTCCCGTTAGGAGCAGTTATTGAGGGCAATCACCCGGGTGCATTCCTGATTGAGCACCCTGATGAGACTTATGCCAGAAATGGAGTCGCAAAGGTTCCTTGGATTTGCACTGGGCTGACAAACGAAGTTCAGATTTTATACGGAGGTGCGCCTGCACGTTAATTGCACGCCCCTATGCCTCATACTTTAATTTCAAACTGACACTCATTTAAATTGACTCACTTAGCACTTGGTCGGTTAAGGATTTTGCCCAGTCTGGGAAGCAGGAGAAGCTTGAGGAGAACATACGAAAGCTTGGCTCCGAGTTTCTTGGATTATAGGTACACGACGGATGACCCTGCCAGTATTACAAAGAAGATCGTAGAATTCTACCTGGGCAGTACTGCCAAGGACACCCTACGCGGACAGGCAAATGTCACTGCAATCGCCGAAGTAAATTCTATATCTTCGGCAACTTGTGGACACAGATTAATAAGCTGTTCATTTCCTTATTCATAGATAACAAATGATCGGATCTTCGGCTACGGACTGCACAAGTCACTCCAGCTTCATTCACAAGTTGCTCCAACCTATTCCTACAACTTCAATTATAAAGTCAAGAACTCAGTAGCAAATTTGCTGGGACTCAATTCTAAAGAGCATGGTAATTCCACACTAATACATCTATCATTTTCGAACTGATGATACCGATGATGATGATTGCTAAAGTCGCTCTAAAGTATCCGTACATATTCAATTATAAACTCAAGAACTCAGTAGCGAGGTTCCCGGGTCCTTAGACTCAAACCAAATCACCATTTGAGTATTGGTCATTTTCGAACGAATATAAATTGAATGAATGCTTAATAGAATTAGATAGAAGAAGAAATATGAAAGTAAACGTTGGTCAACTCTACTTAACTCAGCTTTGACATTTTCAGGACTTGGCCATGGCGACGACGTTGTAGCCTATTTTAATTCATCTCATTTCTATCCGGGTTACACGACCGCTGACCCTGACTACGCTATTGTCAAGCTCCTCACCAGCATGCTGTATAATTTTGCTCTAAAGAGGTATACGCACGCTACATTAAAAAGCTATCTAGTAAGGATATTTTATAATTTCAAGAGCTTACGCACTATATAAATATTTTGCTTTCAGGGAGCCGCTCTTCACAGACGATGAAGGAAATACGCACAAAATCTGGCTCCCGGTCGAAGATCCCCGAAACATTCGGGTTCTTCAGATAGACAATGAGCTCAAAATGATCCCTGAGCCAGGAAGACACAGGCTCAAATTCTGGGAGTCCCTAGGCCTTCCTGATATTAAGCCGTTCATTCCAATAGAATAAGTTTTCTGAAATGGCCCATCGAACTTCCCAATCAAAGAAATATATTTATGTTTACAATTCAGTCCTACTTATTGCTTTCGCTTTCCTTTACGGTACAGTTCATGTTCATGCGTTCCAAAATGTTTGTATATTGGTTTAGAAAATTGTTGCAATATAGTTGAGCTTGAGCCTAGTGTAAGTGTAGCGCTATAGACGGGGTCGTACACTCCGAAATCTGTATCACTTTGCTCCCTAACGAGCGGAACTCTGTTTAGGAAGTTCCTATTGATTTAGAAACAGAAGAGGCTGGGAGTATCTTCTTCTCTGTCATCAAAGGCAATTAGCAGTGCGTACTAGTCCTACTTATAGTCTGTATACGTGTAGACGCCGAGGACTCCGAAAGTCTCAAAAAGTTTAAATAAAAGAAGCTTTCCGAGATAATTGCAGTTGAAAGGACCCGAGTTTTACGCTACATTACTACATAAGGCAGAGACTCTAACTTATTAGCTCTCCGACTCCAACTCAATAGGACTCTGTTTCTGTAGCCCTATATAGTAATTAGAAATCATCAAACGGAGTCGCTGCCGACTCAAGTGCACATGAATGCGGTATAGTTATTAAATATACGGCTTAGAATCTGAAAATTGGGTACACTTAAATGGTACAGCATATTAAACTATTTAGTACTTACTAATAACGTGGCATAAAATTTTAGCTTCTTGCATATACTGTATAAAGCGAAAGTTGTATCAAGGAAGCCATATCAAGCAAGTCTACACTACACAGAACGACTTTACTTCACTTAATATCATATTTGTTGTGAGCTATTTTTATTATTTTAAATTGTTGATCCTAAAAGTTATATTTTTTTATGTAGCATTAAATATAAGCCTTATTCACCTGATTTAGGACATTCCGGGATAGAATTTTGAATGTTGATTTTTTTTCGGGTCAAATCTGTTTTTTTCTCGACACCTACGAACTTATTGTCCCTAAGGAGAACAATACTTATTTTCCTCTGGATCTCCTACAAGGAGAGACTTCTTTTATGTAAGTCCTTATGCTTGGAGGCCTGGTGAAAGTAATCAAACTAATATTAGTTTCTCCCTCTGTCACGCCCTGACTCTTGAGACTAAGCCGAAAATAAGCGTCAGAGTCATATTTCCACGTCTCCCGTCAGGCCCTCTTTGTGCCAAACTTGTTGTTTATGGAGAAAGCAATAAGATTTTCTTCCCGGCTCCTCCTCATCGATTTAAGGGCCAGCAGCGGACTCCCTTTTCATAAGCTTTCTTTTGACACGTTTTGAGGGAAGGCCGGAGCTCCTGGAAATGAAAGTAACGTGTCTGAGGGGAAGAAAACATGGCAAGGTCGTGACAGATTAATCTATGGTCGGCCTGATTCCCACTGAGACAACATTCTTGACGTGACCTTCCCGCTTTTCAGTGCGGATGAAGTATGAGGCCTGTCCTGGCAAATTCGGACTGAGTCAATAGTGTACATCTGTAAGGTACACAGCTGAGTTTAAACTAATTACGCCTGTGCATATAACCCATACTGTGTGCTAGGCTAGCTCGCTAAATCAATTGGGCCATGTAAAGCATGGATACGCTTACTAGCTCCTCTTTACAAAATTGACCTGACCCAACACCCGTGCCTAGAAGTAGGGTAGGCGTAGTAATTAGCTGTTTAACGTTGCTGCACCCACGACGGAGCCTTGTGAATTTAGTGTTAGACTTATATTGGGAAAATCCTACTCCAGAGGTTCGAAGACCCTTCGTAAAAGCATGAAGCATGACCAAAGTCTAAAGTATTCTGGAGGGCTTTAGGGAGGTGCGGATGTGCTTAAGTGCATTCACATTCACGGTGCAATGAGATTGAGACGCACAGTGCGAATAATATAAAATTATCAATTTTGCCAACAATTTGCCGTAAGCTCTGGACCGGACTCGTTATTCTGATTTTGAATTTATGAGATTAAAAGGGAGCGAAATATTCGGAGGTCAGGTAAAGTTCTGCTAAGGAGAAGGCTACAATCTTTAGTGCAATACAATTATATGTATGAAACATCAAAATAGTTTTTAAACATTTCGACATTATTGGGCACAAAAAAAGGCATGAATCCTCATCCGCAAGCTTCCCATTTACAGCATAATCAGCTGGACGTTTTTGGGTAAGACTTCAAACACCTTTTTTCAACTACCCCAACCCAACGTAAATTTTTTTTAGCCTAAAGTCACCAACCTAGTGTAAACTGGTCTTAAACTAACCTTATCTATCGTAAACTAGCCCAAACCACCCTAATCTAGCCTACCTTAAGCTAACCAAAATTAGCCCAAACTAACCTAGCCAAACCTAATCTATCCGAAATTAACAAAACCTCAACTAATATTATATTCAGTCACCAAACTAAACGTAACGTAACGTAATGCGCGGCCTAACCTGACTAAGAAAAACAAAATGAATTCAATTTATCTAAAACTATTGTAATGTGCTGTTTTGTGTTTTGTTAATAACTTGAAAATTGGCAATAATTTGCATGCTCTTAGCCAGAGTGTTTTTTTTTTCAGGTGCCGCAATGATACATAGATACGTATATGTAGTAAGGAAATTGTAATATAATTTACAATGCCGCATATGCGTTCCCTTTCTTTTCGGAGGCCCATATTTCTGGAGAAAGGAGAGTGAAAGTAGGATTTGTTCCCAGGGAACTGCTCTCCTTTCCCACCACCGGTGTAGCCCAGTAGAGACTGGAACGAACGGTGTAAGCCAAATCAGCCAGCCACACAATTCTCTGGCTCATTTGATTCTTCCTTCCTCCATCCAATACATTTGGCCCCCAATGGTAGAGTCTAGGAAGACATTAGGGCTCCTTTTTCTCTCGGCGCTCAACGAGAAAAGTGGGAGCCTAACTTTTACCATTTGGTGTGAAAACTGTCATTCCCTTTTCATCATTTTCCTTAATACGCACGGCGGCCGTGGGCCGTGGGACCGGGAACGAGGCCAGCTTAAAGGAGTGTCAATCTCTTCCTACCTCCTCCTACCCTCTCAAATAAAATACAGGAACTTTCTTCATCATCTTCCCGCGTGCAGCACGGAAGTCCCCCTCATGTTCTATACGCAAACTTTAAATGAATAAGTTTGGGGGAAAGAAGGAGAGGGTCGGGGAGGGTTGAGTAATTACTTCGAAGCCGGCCCGGGTCGGATTGGGACATTGGGAGGCATGGTGGGATTAAGGAGAGGGCTCAATTTGGAAAACAAGGCATCTTATCCCTCAGCTCAAATAACTCTTTTCAGGTACGATTGTTTGAATTAGAACTTGAACACCAGAGTAAGTCCTACGTCGAATAAATAATTAAAAATGAGCTCCTAACAGTGAATTTCGGATGTAGGATGTAGATACACATCTATGACCTGTTAATTTAATGCATCATAATATTGATTTTTGCCTGAGTGGTTCAGTTAGTAAATAATTCGGATTAAATTACAGGTAAAATGTTAACAAACCGTGGCTATATACAATTTGAAATAAAAATTACTTTTAAAGGCTTCTAAAAAAAAATCGGATTTGTTACTAAATGTTCCAAGTACTTACTGGCTACAATAATTCTTTCTTAGCATTAATCGTTATAGAGATCTTTATTTGCATACTCAAAAGTAGCTCTAAAAGTCTTGAGCCCAAATACTACCTATATGGTGTAAAATTACTTTGCTAAGCAAGGTTCCTTGACAACAAGATTGAGGAAATTGGCCTAAATCCTCAAGAGGTCAATAAACCTTGTTGCTAAGTTTATTGTATTACCATAACAACGGCCGGTAAATAACTCCAGTATTGACGCTATCAATTCCAACTTCAACAAAGCAGTCAGCTCTGTTAGTTCTTTGGAAATTCTGATGGGTCTTAGTTCTTGAATTCCAGGATACTACAACAATTACATACTACGACACGAATTTACGCAGAAGAAGCCTTTAGTTTTTGAGAAGCTGGAATCTGGAATATCTTCTTCCAACTCAAAGCGGCAACTGAAAATGAACCGTAAATTGAGGTTCCGAATGTAAGCACAATAAATTACCTCATCCTTATTCAACTGCTCGAAGGTCGTATGGTAGCATAGTTAAACTGGACTTTTCGAAAAACGTATAGGAAACCGGATGCTATACCAGTATTGGAAGAATCGGACGAGGCAACGGATTCTGAAACCGAAGCCCAGTTCGGCGAGTTTGGATGTGTTGATGGGGATGGGGCTCATGGTGATGCTCATGGAAGTGACGACGAGTGAGTGATATGTGATATATGAAACACAGTACCTATGGCTTGTATTATTCTTGTCCGAAGTATAAGACCTTTTTCCGCTTTTCCTTTAATTAGTTCAACCAACTAACGCCTTCTAAACTTGTATTTTCGGAGTGGTATTAAATACCTAATAATAAACCCTCGACTTATGATAAATGTTTTACAGGGAATCAAGCACTGAAGATGAGGGGTCAGATGATTCCTGGGACGACTTTGAGCGTGGTCTTGATGAGGAGACGAACTCAATGCTGAACCAGAACAATGACTTGTCCCCGCGGGAATTCGTGGAGCTGATGAATGGGGCCGGACCGCCGGCAGGAGGGAAGCTGCAGAGTGGGGCACGAATCATAAAGGCAATATTCATATTCCTCGTCTCAGTCGTCATTGCAATCGCTATTAATGCAGTCCTCAAGGAGTATGGCTACTGGGTCCGATGTCCAGGGGCCAAGGAGTGTGGAGCCTGCTATGGGCCGGTATGGGGGAGGTCATGGTGCGTCAAACCGGCTTATGACATTGGCAACCACTAGATGTCAGAATCGGATCAAAAAGTCTCCACAACGTTAATCGCTGCAAGAAAATATATGCAATTCATTTAAAGAAATAGCATTCAAAATATGTTCAAATGTAAGCTATTGCACTTTTGAAACGCATTATTCATTATTTCTTGGCGGCACGATTTCGGCATTGCTACATACATACAGGTAGTAGGTAGTAGATTCTATGTACAAAGCTCCACAGGCATCATTCCGGACGCCGTTAGACTATTCTCGAACGTCGGTATTTAACAACTTAAGCTCAAAAATAAACAACTTAAATATTATGAACCTTCACGAAAAGCTCATCCTGAGCAAAATTAGGTCAGTGACAGGTTAGAATATTGTAAAATCATTCTCCTAGTAATTAGATTAAGTTACATTTAGCTTCGCGTTGCGGTGTCCAGTAGAATTTAAATCTATCTATGTAATATGAAAATAGAAATTAAGACTGAAATGTACAGTTCGTGTTGCACTAACCAGACCTAAAATGTTCTAACCTAAACTAATGTATGTTCAATGCACCGAATTTTGTGAAGATTAATTCTGGAAGTGTTCATACCATACTTTTTTTTAACTTATCAAACACTTTATAAGCCATCATAATATTTTCCTTCGGCCAGGTTTCAAATAATCTCCCGGTTAACCTTTCAACTAATAAATAGGAGGCTGAGTATTAAATGGATCCCTAAAGAGATTTGGGCCTGCCTCCATGAATCAGGGAAGATGATGAGTCTTATAGAGTCCTAATTAGACTATCTTTCAAGATGCCTGTCTCACTCTTCTTCACAAAGTTTAACTTTGGACCGGGGATCTTGAAATCCTGACAGGGTGGGAGGGCTCTCCTAATCAGAACTTTGAAGTTTATTAATGTGAATGTAAATATTTAGCTTTCATAGGCGTACTTAGAATCTTACTTAAATCTCCTCTAGGTCGTCCGCCTACTTAAGAACATTTACTACTCTCCAAGCTCTAGGAAATCCACTTAAACTTGTCAAGGATGATGAGGATGAGGAAAGAGGAAATAATTAGGTTATAAGTTGTAAGGATCCCATTTGGAGGAACGCGGATTCCATCAACTCGAGCCATTCCAGTTCCAAATACAGAATAGATACATAGAGTAAATACAATGAATGAATAATGGTTTGACTGCTGAACCGTTATT
>JAQFZY010001300.1:0-16512 GCA_034696285.1 Hypogastrura burkilli
AATAAGGAAAGTTAAATGGTAGGAAATCCGTATGTAGTATAGATCCCAAAAAAAAATTGATGGGTGCTGTACCTTCCAGGGTTCCAGAGATGGATTATAGAAGCAGAAGTAGGTAAATACTACATAAATCCATTCGTATTTGTAGTAACTCTTTCTGTATCAGAGTTCAGAGTTATATATAGGTAGGGTTTGATATAGCTAGGGTTTGGGTTCACATAAATCCTCCTGCTGTCAATCCCAAGAAAGGGCAAAAGTCAACTCAAAACGGTTGTTATTTATTTACCTCTGCTTCCTTAAAAATAAAAATAGGAGTCCGCATGGAGGCATGCCCTTGTTCATATACAGTAAAAGCATCGGTTCCAAGGCGAAATGCAAATTAGGCATAAACATAGGGAGCTTGTAAGTATATGATTGATCAAGTCTATGGAAAATCACGCCGACTGGAACTACGTTTACGAGAAAGTAACTTTGTATAAAAGCTAAAAAGCTACATCCATCTTGCATCTTCAGAAATGTTTTTATTATAATCTTGCAGACCTTAGAAATACAATCGCCAAATCTAAAACGCTAAACGCTGCATATATTTAGCTCGAGACTGACGCCCGATTGTAGATAGTGACTAAAGTAAGTGAAGCATAATGCCAGAACGACTACACCCCACACCAACCCCAACTCATCTCAATTCTTGACTGAATCAATTGAATTTACAATGAGCGTTGCTCAGAGCTTGAAGTTACAGTTTTTGAGTTTCACCAATCCTAGGTATTACGTAGATAAAGTTGCAGATGGACACCTTTGCCATTTAAATGTGATCTTTTAATTTCCGGTGTATTACTCCGTCACTTTTCACATAAGAATTTAAGGGCCTAGATCTACATTCAAGGGCTAACTCATACTGTCCAATAGGTAGGTACAGGAGGTACAGGTACCTAACAATCATGCCTATCCCTATCGTTCGCCTGCTGGTTTGGTTATTCAGGTAGGAAGTAGGAATATTTAATTTATAGATTTGCTTACTTACCTACCTACTAATTCCTAACTGGTATGCACGTTATATGTATGTCCTGCAGAAGATTAGATAGTAGCATACAGTTGGCCGTGGTCAAATGGCTTAATGGATTGCCTAGGACTAATGCAGTCGACAACGACGACAGGCAAAATTTGACCTATCATAAGCAAACTAGGCCAAGTTAGTGGATGCCCAATTACCCCACTTATACGCGTTAATACGAAGTGCTTATTGTACTATGTACATATAAACCTAGCCATATAAAGTAGGCATCAGAGAGGATTTGTATTTAAGTCCCTGTTTGGAGTCTAGAAAAAATCAGTGGTTGTGTAGTTTCGGAATAGGTTGCCTGGGAAATGGATTTAATTAATGGTCAGCGCCTACCTGAAAACTCTATTTCGCTTGCCAAATTCTGAACATTAAGAATTATTGGATCTTTCTTATGTACGATGTCGGAATATTAATTACGGGTAATTATATTTATTTAACAGCGTTGGCGAAGACGGTGGTTTTTGCTCAGAGCCGGCTCTTTTCCCAACCAATTCGTTCTGGAGTACTTTACTGATGACTCATGTCGGCGTAAAAAGGGACACATTAATTTGGATGAGTGCGAACCGGTATGGAAGTGTTAAGTATTTAAAATACTGCAAGCACGTTTTTTAAATGAACATATATGAACTCATGCACTCTACAATTATTCTTTAGTTGGAATTGTCCCCAAAGGTCCCACCCTCGGTCCAAGAACGCCGTAAATTCACATTTACTCTGAAAACTCCGAATCGTACTTACTACCTGGCATCTGATTCAGAGAATGAAATGAATAAATGGGTTCGGTGCCTGTATCAAGTATGTGGTCTCAAACCAGCTGAGGAAGAAGGTATGGATTGATTTACTCACTGAATTTAATATCCAATTTAGTATTCAGGTTTTACTGTACGTTTGAAAATTATTATTAGCTACTTACTAAATAAGAACTGACATATTTCTAGCTTTTAATGGAGCAGTGGATGAGAACAGTCAGCATCAGAGGGCGGAGCATAATATGGAAAATCTGGAGAGTGACGAGAGCAGTCCAACTCTGTCTAGCTCCGGTCCTTATATTCCAATTTCAGAATGTTTTTCTGGAAAACCGATGATATTTAATGATGCAGTGAATGGGTATGAGACTGGGTACTGTAACACAACTTCATTCCCCTTCCCACCCAAAGTCAATTGGGCCACCCATCCAATCAAAAGAGAGTCTGAGGCAACGCCAAGCCCAAGAACAGTGGGCCCTGAGCCGCCGCCGCGTCCGCCAAAAACAAGGTCACCCCTCTCCTCTGCGGCCAGAGTTCCCAAGAAGGAATCAGCGAGTAGTGAGAGCATCAAGACCTTGCCAACGCCCTCCTCAGCCCCCCGCAGCGTCTTTCGGTATGACAACTTGGATGAGACCCAAGACTCCTCATCCACGTGCTCCTCGCTCCAGTCACCCCCGGGATCTGCTGGAGCCCTCTACACGAACCTCTCAGACTTGAAGCATTCTGACCTCAAGGGTAATGCCCCTGGCTTAATCTACAAGAATCCACCAGGCTTGACACCAAACGCCCAATTCTCTCAAATGAATCCTCTTCCTTCTCCTGGAGTCCAAGTTGGACAGGGCTCTCCCGGACCCAAAGTAAACCGTAGCTTAAAACCTGATCTTAGAAAAATCTGTGATGAGAATGCAAAGGCCGGAGGTGGATCCTACCAACATGCAAGCGGGGCCATGACGCTTCCGACCCCCAAAAATAATCATAATTTTAGTAGCCATCAGATTAGTAGTCGCCAGCAGGTTCCTGCCATTGTGGTTGGCCCTTGCATTGATCGGAGTCGGAAACCGCCGGAGAGTCCTATCACGCTTGGTCCTACGCCTGCTCAAGTCAAGAATCAGTCAGGGAGCCAGGGCTCCTCTTCCAAGCCCTTTGTCTCATCAGCAAAGTACGCCCAGTCAACCACCAGCACGTTACCGGCAAATTCGAGGAGACGGGCCGGGCCGGTCATTTCCCCGCACGATAAAAACAAGCACATCTTGTTCCATGAGTACGAACAACCGCCAGACCTCATGGGAACCTACCTTCAGATTGACGCGAAACTCATTGGGGGTGGAGAGCCGGGCGAAATCAAGATACACAGTAGCTCAAAGGTCAATCCACGTAAGAAGGGTCCTGCGAACGGGGTTGCGGAGAGTAGTGACGTAGAGTATCGAATGATTGATCATGACAGGACCAAAGCATTGAATCAAATGAGACAGGAACGGGAACAGCAACTTCGTAATCCAATGAGTAAGACTTTCAACTAAAATTAGTACGTAGCGGGGGCAAAAAGATAGAAAAGTTTAGGGACTGCGGAAAAACTTTGGAGGTACATTGCCTTAAACTAATTAATTAGCTTTCTTGAGGCTAAATAGTAAATGATAGATATATACTTTTTTTTTTACTGACGACCATCACTGTGAAAATTATGTAATACCTTGAAACTTTTGGCCTACAATCATAGTATTTAAAGGAACTGTATTCAATCGCGAATTCGAGAGCATTTTTGGACAAACTTTGCAAAACGTTTACTTTGTGAACATCAACATCATTGGAGAAAGATTTCTCTTGCTTAATCAATTTTCCATCCTATTATAAATTATACATATAACGTTAGCAGGTTACAGGACGGTTTTGTATGTAATTTTGTTCAACAAGAGCCACGAAATCTGTATCCAGAAGTGCTGTACCAAGATTTTCAGTTTGGAAGGACAATCTGCTGAGAATAGGGTTAAGACTTTGCAAAAACAAATTGTGATAAGTAATGAAGTATACATATTACCTGTTTTAGCCTTGTTGCTTGTTGCCCAGCATTACATATGAATGATAGACAATCAGGTTTATCGGATCAAAAAATATAACTTAGGATAATGTCGACTCGGTGAGAATGTTTAAGTAGTGGTAAAACTTGCTGCAACTGTTTAATTAATATTAATAATCATGGTTATGTTTTGGTAGTCGTTTGAACCAAAGTATTTTTACATCAGGACACTGATGCAGTCAGGACTCTACAAAGGAGAATCCCGTAGTCAAGCTCCAGAACATTGCATCAGAGAAAGTTTGCTTGACTGTGGGCTTTACCACAGTCTTTCATATTTTGTAAATAGTGGCGTTATTAATTTTATATAGAAAGTATATTTTTTATTTTTGACTAATGATTTATTAAATGATATATATATTTTGCCATAATTTTCAATGTATATTATAATTGTTTTAGTCTTAGTCATATCTCTCCCTTCTGCGTACTTACTTTGTACTACCTAGTATGTAGTAGGAGAATTGTATTCTGTTCTGGTATGAAATACGTATTGATTGACGGGTTACTATAGTTTTAGAATTTTGACATATTTACAATCGTGAATTGTAAGGTTTATCTTAGTTCTGCACTAAGCTATCTGCATTATTCTTGTCCTTGGGTTGCGTCGTTGCGTGCAGTCTAATCTGTTAACATAGTTATTTAATTCCAAGTAAGACGCAATTGCATAGATATTATCATATTATATGAATGCATAGTACATGTTTAAGTAATACTTGCCCGATTCGCCACAGGTATAACTTAACTTTTCTAGCGATAAGTGATGCAGTCCAATCAATTTAACGAAGGATGCTGTGCCTGCTATACTAGCAAATACTGGAGTGACTTAAAATTACGGATATATTCTAGGTAAAAGTACCAAATATAAATATATTCTAAACCCATGAATCTTGATAACCAGTAATGACGGTATAAGGTAGTGTTCTCATTGTTCAGTCCAAAATTAGAACGAGATGATATATTGTTACTTATTGATTATTTGTTCGTTTAAATAGCACACTGAAAGTATGGTATTGGTCATTTGTATATAAGGGTGATCTGTAGTAGGTAGTATATCTGTTTATGCTTTTGATATCGTAGGTCCCTTAATTACAGGCAGTGGGACCTTTACGGTAATATCATTCAATAGAATCATGTTTATTTGTTATTCGGCTAATTCAACTATAGTGTTGGTTGAACTACAATTTTCGGAGTGTAATTGAAAGGGGCCGTTGTTTTGTTCAATTTACTAGGTACCAAAGTTAAAATGGGTCTGAATTACGCTTTCCTTGGAGCTCCATTGTTTGGATATATGCAGTAGGTTATAGGGTGTGTCTGTGCAAACACCAATAATTGTCAATCAATCAAAGAAATCAATTTTTCTTAGCTTCCCGAAACGTATTTCTCAAGTATTCTCTGTATACTTTTAGGAACTTAGGAACCGAGGCGTTTTATAATTATTGACTGTGGTTTCTAATCAGTGATCACTAGTTAGCCATTACGAAGGGTATTTATTTTGTACTAAATTAACTTTTGTTCTAGCTTCTCAACTAGTGCTTGTAGCTCCTAATACTACATTCATGTCTCTAGCCACTTCTCACGCTACTTTATGGGTATAATAGGTAAATGCTGACGTTTTACGTAGTAGTTCGTTTCAAAGGTGTAATTGATTCGGAACACCCCACGCATTCTAAATTAGTACAAATACCAGTGTGTGTTTAGACTTATTCTTCTGAATAATTATGGATTAGTATGCAACATGTATACTACATGCAGTACAATTACGTACATCCCAAAAATACTGAATATTAACTAAGACATGTAAGACTAAAGATGAAAATGATAGCTTTATCTGCATAGACGTTTTTCTCCTCTAAATTATACACTACGTGTATGAATAGGAGAAAGATGTTTTGTTGGAGCCTATTATAGAAATACCAAAATATAACACTACTATCATGGTTCATGTATTTTTAGTTATATTTAATTATAACATATATTATGTTTATGGTCAAATAAAAATAGAAGCTGCTGAGTGTGGGCCGTGTTAATTCCCAGAGGGGATATCAGTTTACGATTTATTTTACAACCGCGATCCTCGCCAATGAGGCATTTCTCTAATTAATATTATAAAATTGACATGAGAGTAAAATCTGCCAAAGAAATGTAGGTACATAGATTTTGTTCCTAACAATAAAAGTTCTACTAAATTGTAGGATAGGTCCACATTTCTATAATTATTCGGCGTTCATTATGTCTTTGAAGTATGTAGATCTTACTTATTTTTGGCTTTTAGATCAGTTGCAGATTCTTTAAAAGGCATACGAAAACAGTTTGACAGTGTGACTGGTTTGAGAAGCCGAACTGAATCAATCCCAAAATTTATATCGAGATCCATTTATTTAGTTACATGATTCTTTCTAAACGTTGAGTTTAAACCAAAATTGCATGCTACTTTCAATGGTATTATTTTGCAATCGGATGCGTAGACATGACTTAAAATTGAAACTCGTAGTAGTATCTGTCAGTGTTCCCCCACTTCCCACACTGCTTTATATGACCTTTTTAAATTCGACTCTTAGGTACCTACTAATTTCCAGGCATCCCATAGCAAAAGGAAGTGTCTCCTTGGAAAGCGCAACTTATGATTTAGAGTCAAACTTCTACAAGAGCTGAAAACATGGATTTACGTATGTTACTCATTATTTAGGATGTGTGTGGTGCCGAAAGGTCAGGTTTTGATACGGGGCCGGTCAATGCTTTTTGGCTTTAGGATTTGAAGGTTGAGGAGAGGCCCGGGGTATGTGTTGGGGCATGTTGAGAGTGTGAACTAACGCTTGCGTCCTCCACACGGCCATGTTGAAAGGAACAACCAAAAGCACGAGGAAGAGGGAATTCAACAATCAAGTCTCAATTTCAAGGACCCACTTTTGGATAATTTGTTTCTTGTTCTTGTGTTTCAAACACTGAATAGAAACTGAGACCTCTTTCGGCTAGAGTAACAGTGGCGTGATCCCTTCTTCCTCTAACTAGCAATAATTTAGATTTGAGAAACCAGGCTATACTTACATTATTATTGGTTTGGAGTTCCTGACACCGCACGCACCGGCGGACAAAGGACGTACATATTTCGGCGTCGTCAACTTCATTGTTCTACCATTGACAGTAGTAGCTGGGCTACTATTTAGTCCTACAGGATGTCGACCACGGCCACGGCAACCCTCAAAAACAAAAGTTTACCACCGAAAGAAAATGCCCTCTTCAAGAGAATATTGGTAAGTGCTCATGCCAACCTCGTACATCGTACATCGTATCGCTTGTCCAGTCCAGTCTCTGTGCTGAAATACGTAGGCACCTAAATGTAAAATAATATACCATTTAACTTATACATAGTAATATCCACTACGCCAATATCTTATTATGTGTATTGTGTACCTAGTCCGAGTCGTTAGCCCGCCTGAGTATCAATCGGCGAATGATGATATTAATCAAGAGCAATTAATCTTTGTATTTTGTCTAGAAATGTTACGAACAAAAACTCTACAAGAATGGGTTGAAGTTTGCTAAGCAGATTCTAAATAATCCGGTCTACGGTGAACATGCAGGTAAGTAGCATATAAGTATTAAAAACAGGTATTATCCACATATGCGGTTGGATTTGAAACTGTAGTAAGATTTGATAAATCGTCTATGTTTCTCTTAATGATTAACAGAGACACTAGCAATGAAAGGACTAATACTCAATGCTCTTGGACGAAGAGAAGAGGCTTATGAATATGTAAGACGAGGACTTCGAAATGACCTGAGGTCCCACACATGTTGGCATGTCTATGGCCTCCTCCAGGTATAGTTACGACTTATGACTTTTACTTTTCATTTAGAACATAGAATGTTTTTAAGTAGTGCGTACTAGTAACTGCGTCGCCGTCGGCGCGGCCGTCCTATCTTATACTTGTGCACTCGGTTCCGCCGCTTAGAGAACTTGTTTCTTTCGAACGAATTCGAAAAAAACAGTGCGTTTAATGAAATGGTACCAATAGCATAACTAATTACATAATAAAAAATTTGGTGGCACACATGTTATAAGGCTTAACAGATGGTACAGTAAACAATGCGGAAAAGTGTAAACGGCATCCGTTGCTAGGAGCCATATTTACTGCCCTTAAGGGACTGACCGCTGGACCCTAAAATTCTGATGAACTATAGCACCAGATTAGGCATAACTTTTTGTGTCCGAGGTGGTTGTTGGTTGAGAAATGCGACCTGAATCGTTATACGCCTCCAAACTATGGAGTAATTTTCTAAAAGAAGATTGTGGCACTTGTTCGGAGGCCGTTTTGGCCCTGTATCGCGCTGTAAATGCCAATGTAAATGCATGTGCCTTAAAACTGAAAACATCAAATCACTCATTGCCGTAAACATTTTAGTTCGCAGAACCTTCCTTGCAGCAGGTCCTGAAAGTACTATGATTTTAGTGTAGAGCGCCGTTTCAATTGGAATGGAGTTCTCAGTCCTAGTCGTTGGTCCTTTTAATACTTATCTCTGATATGGCAGTTCATTTAGGTATTATTTATCACTCACGATTGATTGTGGGTCACCAAATGTTTATTTTATGGTACAGAGATCGGAAAGAAAATACGACGAAGCCATAAAGTGTTACCGCAATGCCTTAAAATGGGATCCGGCCAACATTCAAATCCTGAGAGAGCTCTCAATTGTTCAGATTCATATTCGGGATCTGCGGGGGTACCGGGTAAGTGAAAACTGGCTCTGTTTCTATACATGCCGGGTTCCCGCATTGCAAGTACTGTTGTATAGGGGGACTAATAACGATTTATATGGTCCATTTAGGATACGAGGAATCAATTGTTCAGTATGAAACCAGCTCAGAGGGCCTCGTGGATTGGATTTGCCATGTCGTATCATCTACTTCATGACTACAAAATGGCAAATCGGTTGCTTGAGGAGTTCCGGAAAACACAAACTGTAAGAGTTAATTCCAGTCATCTATATTATTGGCTGGTCTTTGATCCGCTTGTTTTATATGCTAATACACAAGCCGCTTCAATGATGTTATACATAATTCCAATAGATCCATCTGAACTCAAACAAATCTGATGGAAAAACAGTTCTGAGATTCTACCTGTATTTTATACCTAGAGTGCCATGTTATTACATAGGCTGTAGCCTCTTTTCTTCTTTTTTTTAGGTACGAGATGCCTATGACTATGAAAATAGTGAATTACTCCTCTACCAGTGTTCAATTTTAGAAGAAAGTGGTGCTATTCCGGCTGCAATATCTCATCTTAAAGTCAATGAGAGATATATTTATGACAGGAACAGTTTACTGGAAACTTATGGTGAGGAACATTTGTTTAATTTTGTATATTCGGTGGGTAGTGAGGACTTGTTAATTTAGCCTATTAATTTCTGCTCTTTTCTGTAACACAGGCAGATTGTACTTGTTGTCAAATCAGAATGCAGATGCCCAAGTTGTGTATCAAAAACTTGTAGCAAGTAATCCGGACAACAGCACTTACTACTATGCACTCGAAAAGGCTATGGGAATCGAGGATTCTCCAGAGAAGAAGTTGGAGCTTTACCGAAGAATTGAGGAGACTTTCCCGCGTGCAATTCTTCCGCGTAGACTTCCGTTAGACTGTACTTCTGGTGAACAGTTTCTGTCCCTCTTGAGGCCTTACATGGAGTCCACGTTTGCTAAGGGTGTTCCACCGCTCTTTACTGATCTTCGCACTCTTTACAAGGACCAAAACAAAGCAAAGATTATTGAGAACCTAGTCGAAAATATGGTCGCTCAACTAGAAAAGCACTCAAAGTTTTCACAAGGTAAGGTTACAGAATGATTCTTATTTACTATGTCAGATGACAAGCCGGTCTGTGGTTTGGAGCATTTTCATTGCAGTATTAGTGTTGTGTATTAATTAGTTTTCTCCCGTGTTTAGAAGATGACACAGAGGCTCCAGCCTCTGCGTTGTTATGGGCCTACTATTACTTAGCCCAGCACTACGACTACTACGAAAATTCTGAGACTGCTCTTAAGTATATTGACAAAGCAATTGAACATACTCCGACCCTAATTGAGCTCTTCACATGTAAGGCAAAAATACTGAAGCATGCGAGTGAGTTTGACGAAGCTGCAAATTGTATGGATGAAGCAAGAGAGCTAGACACTGCTGACCGCTACCTCAACTCTAAATGTGCCAAGTATCACTTACGTGCAAATCGCTTAGATGTTGCGGCCACTGTCTGTGGAAAGTTCACAAGGGTAAGATTATTGATGGGTATATTATCCGCCTTATACAAGCCCCCCTTGGCTTCAATGATGTACAGTATAATTCCAATAGATCCATCTGAACTCAAACAAATCTGATGGAAAAATAATTCTGAGATTTTGCCTATGCCTGGATGATAGTTAGAACTTAACACAAATTAGGTACTCAATGGTTGATATATTTTGTAAATACCTTGATTGCAGGAGGGAGCTAATCCGATGGAAAACTTGAATGAAATGCAGTGCATGTGGTTCCAGACGGAGTGCGCTTTGGCCTATCAGAGGACTGAACAGTGGGGAGAGGCCTTAAAGAAGTGTCATGAAGTTGATCGGGTAAGAAGGGCAGAACACATTATAAATTACATAACGTACTTATACATAGGCTCTCTGTCTTGATCTTGAACATTAACGTCTGGTATTTGTGCCCATGTTTTATTATGCAGTAAAATTTTTAGAAGATACTTCACTCCAAACAATTATGATTTAAGTTTGGAGGTTGACTTATATTGAATATTTATTTTAACTACTCAGCACTTTACTGAAATTGTTGACGACCAGTATGACTTCCACACGTATTGTTTGAGGAAGATGACCTTAAAATCCTATGTTCAACTTTTACGATTGGAGGACGTTCTTCGGTCTCATCCGTTTTATTTCAAGGCAGCCAAGTAAGTAAAGTAGTTAATAGTGATTACCCGCTAAGGCGCTAAGTATGTTTGCAGTAGGTATTATAATGAGCAAACGTTCGCGTCTGGTATCTGCTCTGGTGCAAACCTATATAAGGTTTGAGGTTTGTAAATGTTTTTTTTTAGTATGTACCGCTTACGTGTAATTAAATATTTGGTATAGCTCAAACGAGAATGCCTAAAATTGTAGTATTAATTACAAATAGAGTAAAAATAAAAATATCGCAGTAAACCGAATCACTGGAAAAAGGTACTTCCAAATTTAAATGTACATTGACATAGTTTGCGTGTCTTCCCATTCTGTATTTTCGATTTATAATGTAATGAAGAAGTGAAAATTGATTATTTTTAATTAAAAAACTTGTAGCAACCGGAACTCAATCCCTGAAATTTTTACCTAATTTTTGGTTATTGCAGATGTGCTATCGAGGTGTATCTTCACTTGTATGATAACCCCTTGAAGAGTAAATCTGATGACGAACAAATTGCCACGGGTAAGCGAACTTGTTTAACTCTCACGCTTTTGCTTCCTCTGAGAGCTACAATTTGAATTACGAGAGTCGGATAAGGCATCTTAGCGTAGGATCTAAAAAATATGTAACACGAGCGTAGGCTGTTCCTATGTATTTCCCTGTCACACAGGCTAGTCCTCCTAATATGCAGTTTTATCGTCAGCAGGTGCATTATAATAATTTATGTAATGCTGGGGTCTGGGTTTGTACGGTAGTCTCTGGCTAGGAAAGGTCAGGGTACAAGGGAACGAGTCCCACCTAGTTAAAACCTAATTACTGCTTTCCATTTCAATTAAAGCTCGGGAAATACTCATTTAAGCTGAGTTATGGCTGCGAATGCTGGTCAGGGGTCCTTATCTTTATATATTGGCTCACATGCATGGAAAGTGCATTGGAGATCAATTTACAGTACAAGGGGAAAGGGAAAAGGGCTTGTCGGATGTCACAGCATGAAAACAGGAAATAGCCAGCCCTATATTAGGCAGGCCTTAAGAAAGTTTTGATATACATACATTTCATGCAGACCTCCTACTAATTAGCACCGTATTTATCTTAGTTTAGCAAAGTTTCTACCTCCATTGGTCCGTTGCCTCTAGACAGCACGTTCTTTTCCCTACGTGATGATTACATTAGGTATTACATAGTAGCCAAATTGGATACTCTTTGTGCATGAATGAGTCGGAGTACGGAGGTGGACCTTTGAATTTGAGTCAGACTAATAATCCAAGCTTTCAGGCGTATTGTTGACGAGCGCCAATTCTTGCATTTGTAAACTATTTAATTTAATAGTTCATTTAGCCTACCCCGTTCGGATTGTGAGTGGATCCAAAACGCAGACGCCAAAATATTCACATATAATTTACACTCGTGTCAACAGGTAGAAACTATGAATAAGAGGGAAACTAATTGATTTACTGTGGATTAACCAATTAAAGTCACTCCGTATTATAGATTACAATGCTTGGCGCTGACGCTCGTCGCTTATACATACGTATTCCTATCGCATGTATGTACGTACGTATGTAGTATGTACGAGCCCCAGCGAAATTATTCCGTTTTCAAATAGAAATAGCCTAGTATCTATTAGGCCGACCTTACATTAAGTATACAAAAATACTACAAACTACAATTGAGTCACATATTACGTAGGACTATAAATACCTGTACATGCAGTATATGCACTTATTATGCTATTTGTAATCTTTAGGTGTAAAATTTCGCTAACCATGAGAAGTGTGGAAAGAGGGACATAAAGAGTTAATTGACAAGTTTATTGCCCATAGTACTGTACGTGAGCAGGGCAGACTTTATTATTCCTCAGTTGGTACTATTTACTGACTCGATGCAGGACAGGTTGTCAGGCTCAATTCCTACTATTGCAGGTGAAGGGGACCGGGAACATTAATATTTGTTTAATATGTAATACGAATATGATTATAAGGTAAGTTTATACATATGTACTTGTGTGTTTTCTCAGTTAGGCCTCTTTTTTCCAGGATTTCCTATTTAAATTAATGGGTATTTGATTTCGGATGAGTACGTCCTGTATCATGGCTAAATGACCTCCGACCTTGACGGGCCCAGTGTGGTGTCAGGACACGCAATAGGATATACCTGAGTCCAATTTAGGTAAGGCAGGTTGAGTAAGAGCAGGTGAGGTGCCCAAAGGATCTACCTCCCACTTCTTAGTAGTTTACGTATGTAAAACTATTTCATGATGTGTGATAGTTGGTAGCGGATCTGGACTTCGTCGTACGCCCCTGCTAATTGAGTCCGAAGCCAGAATCAAATGCATCCAAGATCAGCTTAGGGTTGGGGCGGCACAAGTAACAAGCCAAAAGCCAACTGTGTAATAGATATAGGGACCCTATTAGCGTAATGGAGACGCTTGTGCTCTTCGTAATTGTAATATAGAATTATGCATTGTTTTAGGTAATACTAACTTCTGCCATGACCCAAGTACAAGTATCCTCTGCATTGTATTCTTGCAAACTTAGGCATTAGGCTAATGTCATCAACTTACAAGTAGTAGTACTTACTAGTAGTACTATATTTAAGAGTCTATTTTGTGGTGATATCCCCAATTCCGTTGTACCCTCCTGAGGTATCTGTAAATGTGGATTTTTGAGGTATGAGGTGCTGCATCAGGGTTACTGTCAATAGCGAGAGGAGGTAGGCTGCAGCAGTGTTTAGGAAGTCCTCTGCGTCCGTGATGGTGTAATAGCTGTAGTAATAACCGTCTTAGACAATGGGGGGCCTCCCCCCACTAGGCCCCTTTTTATGGTAAAAGTGAGAGAGTGTTCGCCTGAAAGGGTTTGACGGAAATGCAGGCTGATGGTTTGTAGCTACGTCTTGGCCTATTATTATCTCGTTCAATCCTTCTGTTTTAAGTCCCTATTGTTGTGGGCCCCAGAGGAAGCCTTGACTATGCTTATGCTGTGTGCGGAGTGCTCTCGGCTTATGGCGGATTTTTTTTGCTTAAATGAGACTAAGTCGTCGGACCAAAGGGGAGAACACAGACAAGGATAATTTATGAGGCATGGGGATTTGGGGGATACAGGTCCCACATGTACAGTACTACATAGTATTTAGTTCTCCTCTGAAGCTGAAGCCCTTGAATTAGGATCGGATGACTAACTGGTGGAATTTAAATAGATTCTTAATGTTCCGCTCACCTAAAGATCCTCTTCAGAGACACTGGCTCAGTCATCCGGAAATGCTTGCGTAAGGCATAATAGGGTTTGCTCTGAACCTCTGCGTGTGAGGAAGGACTTAGCAAGTGGGCTCTCTGAATGTCACCCAGCCCATTTCGGACGGTCAAAACTATATGTAGTTTGTAGGTATTTGAATAGTTATGCTCAGGCCAGTTTAAGGCCCATTATTAAAGAGCCAAGCTCTTTCATGTCTTTCACTTTTGTGTCCGTCTGTCTGTCCGTCTGTTACGCCGTTATAACTGAAGAACCAATAATACTGGTCCGATTTCTAAACTGTTTTCACCAATCGTGTTCTAATTTTGACATTAATAATTTTACTCTGGAACCTCCCGATCGATTTGAAAACTGTTTTCACCATTCGATTTCTCATAGTGGCGCGGTGTACTTTGGATGTAATGTTAAATGTTTCAGGTCAAAGGCTTAATTACTCAAAAAATCAGCACATCAATTTCAAAATAACTGCCAGTAATCGATTTCTCGTAATACTATGGTGTTTAAGGGTTCAATCCCAATGTCAAAGTATCAAGGCTAACCGCCTTAATGTCCAATAAATGATCCACTGGATGGATTATGGATTCAGGAACAGTTTTCACCATGATTCGGGATTGCGGGGTTCTTATGACGTTGGGTCAAAAGTTAACATCATCCTATGGCTCTGACATCACACATTGTCACACTCCGCCTAAGTCCGTTACAACTGTTTATTAACTCTACTGCTGAAGCGTGGGATTTTGTTCAGAATTCATGATTCATCCATTGGATCTAAAATGATTGTTTTTCCTAATTGTATCAATAATGTTTGTTCTGTGGACTTCCTGGATTGGGGTTTTATGTCGGGTCTTGGCATTGTCACCATCATACATATAGTCGACCATGATTTGAAATGTTAATTGAGATTGAGAAACCCTCTGTAAACTGTAATGTATTTGCTTCATCTGTGTCTCCCCGTTCCGCAAGGATGAGAATGACGAGGATGATGGAAGGTGTTGGGCTGTGACTCTGTCATTATCCCTTTATCCTAATAACACCCAAAGTGCGTATTTTAGAGTCCTTCCATTAAATACCAAATAGCACTTTTCATGAACCTCGCCAGTATTTGTTTTAAACTACATTTATCCTTAGTTCCCTCAAATTTTGTGGAGGCAGTTGGACAAAATAAGGGAAGTGGTACGACTTCTTCCTATGACGACTACTCCTTTTGTCTTGTCACGGTCGATTCAGTAAAAGTGAATAATTACCAATTTGGGGTTGGATTGAGGTTGGACGAGTTATTATTATTATTACTAAATAATACCTCTGCCAGATAAATATAGAGAGACGAGGGATTTACTCTTGAGTCAATCATGACTCGGTTGATTATTGTTATTAGGCCCATTTCAGGCTCAGTCGGAGGCAGGCCCATTTTGAATCCTGATTTGGACTATTGTAGATCGAGGCTTTCTAGTACACAGAAAACAAGCACGGTTTCTGTGTGACTTTGGCTTTATGGGAACAATTGGGCGAGTGGTCCAGGTTGGAGATGATCTTGGCTCTCTCTGTTTGCTAATCCGACATAATTGCCTTAATTAGTGGTAACAATCCTAATAGATCTACTTTACACCTACTTGCTATTGTTATGTGCTAAATTGTCATTTTCAACACCTTTTCCTTTTAATCCTGCTGGAGGTGTCTCGCCTTGTTGGAGGACAGGAAGTAGCCGTAATTTAAGTTGCTGAGGTGATTCATGATTTGGTTGTATGCCTATCTACGACATGTGAGGCCACGAAGCGTGGTAGTGAGAATTACCTACTGGCACTATCATACTACTGGGGAATCTAGAGGTACTATAAGGAATGAGTAGCTGGGCGGGGAGGACCACGCCTTGTCTTTACTGCTAGTCTAACCGCTTCCATAGTAGGCATCGTACAGTAGTCGAAGTTGGTATGATTTCTTACCTTATTTACGACTGTGTTTTACTCATGTTTTCTACTGATGAGGCTGTTCAGCACCTAAATGGGCTGGTAGTCTGTTAAACACAAATTTTGACCCATTTCTAATGGCAATCTGATCTCCCATGATTCATGAGACAGAAGAATTGCACAATGCTCTGCATACCTGCCAGCCTGCCTCGTAGGACCTTATCAGAACTAGTGCAAAAGACACGGGGAAGGATCTGTTTCGGAAAAGTTGCGTACTTCCAAATGATTTAAGCTACAAGAGCGATCCATTTTTTAGGAAGTAGTATTATGCAACTCCTTCGAAAAAGTACCTACTGATTTCTTTCGGGAAAAATTAAAATACGCAAATTTTGTGAATTGATTAATTTAATTTTGATTATTAATTTTTAACTCTTTGGAAATTTTCCTAGCCAGTAAAGCTAGTTGCCTTTAGGGGAATTACTACTTTTTTACAGGCTGAAATCAGTATTTTTCAAAGCTTTGTTAAATACCAGGTATTGTTAAGGTATCCTTTGTTG
>JAQFZY010001301.1:0-16510 GCA_034696285.1 Hypogastrura burkilli
TGACTGATTGTGAAATTCCTTAAGTGACTGATGATGACTGATTGTGAAATTCCTTAAGTGACTGATGATGACTGATTAAGCACTTCAGTGATTGATGATGACTGATTCTGATTATGACCTCGAGTGACTGATTAGTGATTATGAATTTTATCATAAGTCCCAGATTCTGACCTACGATCTTGAGTGGCTGATTCTAATTTTGACCATGACTTACTGGTTATGAGATACGACCTACGATTTTGAATGACCGATTATGACTTATGACTGATTCCGATTACACGACCATGCAGGACACGCAAGCTTCTGATTGTCACTGATTACGACATATATAACCTTGAATGGTGATGCTTCTAATTTTTTCTTAAGGGAATAACTCAATTTTGTTAACTCATAACATGTTTAGCGATTTCCCTTCTACGTAATAATTGTTTTCAGAGTTGTCCGGCTCCTGCTCGGCTTCTTCCTCTTCCACACGCACATCATGGCCTGCATCACGATCATCCTGGCCTGCCCTTCCACCGTGGCCCAGTACGCCAAGTACCCAAAGTGCTTTCCACACACTTGGTTGACCGAAGGGAAGCATCCCAGTGAGTTTATGAAAGGTCATAGGCCGGAAAGGCCCACAGCTCACAATATTCTTCTGATACCTACTGTTCTCAGTAATGGGGGATCCGACGGCGGAGCTGGACGGCCCACGAATCTATCTATTTGCCTTCTACTACGTGGCCACGACGTCAGTGGGCTGCGGGTTCGGGGACTTCAAGCCCGTCAATGAGATCGAGCACTTCTTTGCCATCGTCACCTTTTTCACCTGTAAGACTTACTTTATCGCCTTTCAATGGGCCGGAGGTTGACATGGATTGACCTTCCCTTTAGACATCATAATGTTTGCCTACTTGCTGGGCTCCGTGGCGGCGAGCCGGTGTCACTTGGACTACAAGTTGCTGGGCTATCAACAGGGCATGAAATATCTTGTAGGATACTTGGCCCGAGAACGAATCGAGTCTCGGCTCACAAAGTACTTAACTAAGCCTAATATTTAATCAATACCGCAAGTCTTGCTTCATGACCCTTAGCCTGACCTTTTTTTCCAGGCGGATTATCCAGTACTACGATTTCCTCTGGATGAGGACCAAAGGGATCTCACCACCCCACTTGATGGCCCACATGTTCCCTGCCCTCAAGAAGGAGACTTATGTGGACACTTATGACTGGGCCTTCCGGCTGGTAGGCACTTGGGCACATTTTCACGAGATTTAGACTATGAGGAAGCATTTCAACGTTGACCTTCCAGGTCCCTGAGTTCCATATGACGCCGCCTGGGCTCATCCGCCAGCTCTGCGTCTACTTCAGTCCCCTCCACTTGATGGACAAGGAAGTGATCATGCGGAAGTACGATGTCTGTGAGTTCCTCTACTTTGTGGCCAAAGGGACGGTCATGAGCACGACGGAGAGTAACGAGGAGCTTCTGCTTGGAGAAGGGGCGTAAGGGAGCAATTTAGCCTTTATCCGCTTGAAATTGGCCTTGCTCTTACATTTGACCTTGATCAACAAGTTGACCTTCTATTCAGCCCCGAATTTTTCATTGAAGTTGATCAATTTGACCTGGATCTTGGACTTGACCTTGAACTTATCTTGTTTTCGAAGTTCACCTTGAATTTGACCTTGATCTAGAAGTTGACCTTAAATTTGATGTAGAAGTTGACCTTAAATTTGATTCTGAAGTTGACTTTAAATGTTATCTAGAAGTTGAACTTGAATTTGATCTAGAAGTTGACCTTTTTGATTTAGAAGTTGACCTCAAATGTTATATAGAAGTGGTATTTAAATCCGACCTTGAAGTTGACGATAAATACTGTAGGATCTAGAAATTGGCCATGCATTTGATCCTTTGACCTTTACCTAGCGTATTGGGGAGCATGGACCCTCGCCTCACGGACCCTATCAATACTACCTCGGCCAAATGCGTGACGAACGTTGACCTCTTCTTCATGCGGCGAGAGTACTTTGTCAACGTCCTCCTGGCCTATCCCGACATTGCCAAGCGGTTCGAAGTGAACGAGAACCGGGACGTAAGTAATTGCCCGAGCTCAAATCCTGCTGTAATACTAAAGTAGTAACTAAAGGCTAATCGGAAGTTTCCCTTCAGTTGAAAATCTACGAGGAGCTCTACGAGAACCGTGGTTACTCCAACGTGGAGTACTACTCAATCATCCGACTCAATCAGGAGCCGCGCCTCCAGGACTACGCCAAGAGTGAGGAGAGCATGAGGGTCCCGCCTAGTAGCCCGGCAACGGAAGAACCGGACGCTGACGACGACGAGGCAGGAGATGACTCGGGTCCCCAGGTCGTCTCTGACCACTTTGGACGACGCGGCGGGAGTGAGGACGAGGAGATCCAGCAGAACCAAATGACGGTGGAAGAGGCCATAGCCGAGTTTATGAGCACGTGAGTCCAAAGGGTCAGGTCAATCCTCAGTGGGCGCTCAATTACTGCTCCTCTATTCCTCCAGGAGTCGGAAGCTGGACGCCAAATTTAACAAGACCGCCATGATCTCGGACTGCATTCTACCGGCCTCAAAGTCTTTCCGCTGGACCAGCTTCGTTGTCTTCGTGGCTGCCATGATCAGCTCCGCCATTTCTGCCTTCCAGTTTAGCTTCTTGGTAAGGCGGGAATATTTAGTTGAAGGGCAGGGGTGCTAGGTTTAGGTGGGATTTGATGAGATGTAGCGGGATTGTGATTTAATGGGAACTAGTGGGATTTAATGGGCTTCTCTCTGCAGCGCTACGAGTGGGTGTTCTTCGGGATCGGCCTCGCCTGTGACGTCGTATTCTATATCAAGATCAGCGTGAGCTTCCGCCTGAGCTACTACGACGAGTCCGGGGCCCTCATTACGAATCCATCAGAAATTGAGAACAAGTACGGCTCTTACCACCGCGACGGATCCAACATTGACATTTGACCAACTGACTTTGTATGGCTCAGGTACTTGAGTGAGCTGTCCGGCTTCTTCCTTGACTTTGTCACTTCCCTCCCAATTGACATCTGCGTCGTCGTCTACACGCTGCTGGGAATCGAGGATGACCCGGTTGTAAAGGAAATAACGTCATACTACATTTGGACCTGCCTGAGGACCAACCGGATTCCGCGGCTGGTAGGTCCAATAAATGGGATGTTAGCGAAATTGCGTGTTTTGCTTTGGGCTAAAGTATATATTTGTTGAACATGACTAATATGCTGCTCTCGTCCCGTCTAGATAATAGTGTGGCAGTACATTCAGCGACAGTACACAGGGATGGTCCTGGACGTTCCGCTCCTCAAGCTCAAGCGCCTCGTCATCTACAGCGTCGTGGCGATCCATTGGCTCACCTGCATCTTCCACTACTTTACGCATCGGTACCACAATGACCAGGGCCAGCGGCGGTTCTCCAAGAAGTGTGCCTGTGACCAGACCGGGCACTATGTCTGCAATGACCCGAACCTTCCGAACGAGGCCTGGTTCCACACCAAAATGAGGCCAAGTAAGTCCAGTCAGAAACGTGGTCACTTCTGCCCTTGTATTGTCAACGATTGAAATAAGTGGGTACCTTTAATTACGATGGATGGCAGATGGGACGGACGAGAACGACGCCTTCTGTTCCCCATACACGATGACCTTTTACTTCCTGACCTCGACCTTCACGACGACGGCCTACGGGGACCTCTACGCCATCTCGATATTCGAAATGATCTTCGTGGCCCTCTTTGCAATCTCTTCAAAAGTCTGGTTTGGCCTCGTAAGTACAAAGGTCATGCCCATGTCCGCTCCTTGTCTTATAGTTTCACATCATGCACTATAGGCCCTCTCTGACCTTCTCTCCGGGGTCCAGAACTACATTGACCTCTCCTACCATCTCTCCTCTAACCTCGTCCTCGTAAGTACTGTCTCTCACACCGGCGTAGTGTGACATGGTATTTATATATGCTTCGTCCTTTGACCCTGTAGAAGCTGTACCGGGACTACGGGGTACCGCCAGAGCTCCTTGTCCGGATCAAGCTGTATCTGACCTACGCCTGGGGGCAGAACAAGGGGAAGATCATCCCCGACTTCCTTCACCAGGCCCCCGAGTGCCTTCGGATGGACATTCTGCATTCGACCTACTCAAAGCACTATGACAATGTAAGGCGGGATTTAACGTTCCCGAAAAAAGTTAGAATTTAGACCAAAGCCGAGTATGAATTCGGTCGGATATGACCCCCATTTAATCTGGCTGCAAAATTATATGTTTCTCCGCCTTATAGTGCTACTTGTTTCGGCGGTTGTCAGAGCCCTTCCTCCGCTACGTCTCCTCCCGCCTCACGCTGGAATGGATCCTCGAAGGGGAGGTCATTGTGCGGCAGGGAGAAATTGGTCAGAAGATCTACTTCCTCCACCGGGGGGTCATCGAGACAACGGTGAGCCGGACCGGGAGTCATGGGCGGGAAGTGAGCACGGACTACGGCTACTTGAGCCAGTGCATGTACTTCGGAGAGGTGAGCCCACGACCAGGCGTATAACTTATGACACTATGACCTATGACCCATCGCCTCTGTTCCAGCTCCAGGGCCTCCTAGGACCCAAGGCCCACAAGATGACCTACCGAGCCGTCACCAGCGTGGACGTCCTCTACTTGACCCACGGGGAGCTGGAGGACATTTTCCGGATCTTTCCGCTAATGGAGGAACTGGTCCTGCGCCGGCTCTACGGGCACTACGGGCCCGACATCCTGGCCAAGCTTCGGAAGGAGAGCCTGGCCCATCCCAGCCTCGTCAGCATCCCGGCCCGGAAACCCGTCAAGGTGGCTGCTGTGTCGAATAAGGTCGAAGCGGACTTGCCGGTCTAATGTAGAATATGAAAATAGAAACTGGAGTAACAATAATGCTTGAGCGGCACGTGTCTAGTACATCTAAATGGAGAGCAGCAATCATCGGCATTTTTTTATTTTGCTTTTCGGAATATTGTGTGGCCCTTAAAAGGGCCTTTGGTTTAGAGTTTGTCAGTAATAGTCTTCCTTTTGATCTCCGCCTTCCTGAGCTTGGGCACGAGGACAGGAGGGATGTATGGCAGAACACCGCCATGTGAAATGTAGACGCCGACCAGGACTTGGTTCAGCTCCTCGTCCTTTTTGATGGCCAGTTGGAGATGTCGAGGACTGATCCGGCTCCTCCTGCTCTCACAAGCAACATTTCCGGCCAACTCCAGTACTTCGGCTGTCAAGTACTGTAAGACTGCCGCCAAGTAGACGGCGGCTCCGGCTCCAATCCGCTCGGCGTAGTTCCCTTTCTGGAGCTGACGATGGACTCTGCTGACCGGGAACCGGATCTGGGCTCGGCTTGAGCGGGACTTTCCCTTCGGTTTTTCTTTATCGGAGAGGCCAGACATGATGATTGGTTCCTTGTGGGACGACAGAGAGAGCAAATGCCAAATGCAAAGTGTAGGCGAAAAGAAGGGCTGAGTTTCTATTTATACTTTTCCTTCCTGAGTAGCTTTGGCCACTTGAGTAAGTTTCCCGCTTTTGCTGAGTAGCTTTGCTACTTTTGTTGTTTGGCCACCTTCTCTTCCAAATTAAATTACATGCAAACTAGTCTGTTATAAGATGTAAAAGCATTTATGAAATTATGATTACTATGAACTTTTAAGTCTCATTTATGAAACCAAACTGCATTATACATATTAGGTTAACAATTAAACCAATAACTCTCAAACTAAATAAATGTATCCAGACCTAAACATGAGACGTAGCAAGATGCCTAAGTGTAGCAAGGCGATTTTCAATAAATAAATAAATACGCATATAATAAGCATCCTACGTTTTAAAACGAAATTGGGGAAGCATCCTGCATCATCCCTAAATACATAATAAACAAGGAATTTTGACCAGGCATTATTATTTCATGACGCTAGCCCCCAGGACCCTCGATTGCCTTTCTCATCAACTTTGACCCTTGGGACATCCGTTCAGGGACAGTGCTAGATACTGCAATACAATATATGTCAAACCTAATACACTCCTCTCCTTCCTCCCAAAAGACAGAATTTTTCGAAAATCAACTAACGCTTCAAAATTTCAAAAAACTCGAAAACTGACTCAACATTGAGCAGTCATATGGTGTTTGAGGAGCTCTCCCTTCGGAAGTGGAGGTCGGACTGGGTTTCTAAAAATATCAGTAGATAGGTCACCTTGTGGTCCAGCTCATACGTTAGTTTGAACCTCATCGGCCGTGACCCTGACCTGTGACCCGGCTCAGAGTCCGGCAAAGAAAACACAAGAAACCAACGGGAAAGTGAGAGTTTGTGAAAGTGCAATGGTTGCTTCTTTTACGTCGGCTCCCTTGTCGGCGGTCGACTTGGCGCGCCGTATAAAAACCGGGCTCTGAGAAGACAAAGCACGAGAAGTCGGAATCAAGACACTGAACTGAACATATCATCAATCCTGTACTACGACTCAACCAGCATCAATATGGCACGTACTAAGCAGACGGCGAGGAAGTCAACGGGCGGGAAGGCTCCACGGGTAAAAATGCCCACGAAACTTGCGAGGAAGACGCCTACAGACGCGCCCGGGCCCGGACTCAAGAAGACCCATCGCTATCGGCCAGGGACTGTGGCACTCCGGGAGATCCGCCGCTACCAGAAGACGACGGACCTCCTGATTCGGAAAATGCCGTTCCAGCGCCTCGTCCGGGAAATTGCTCAAGACTTCAAGTCGGAGTTGCGGTTCCAGAGCTCGAGCGTGTTGGCCTTGCAGGAGGCCGCGGAGTCCTATCTCGTCGGACTCTTTGAGGACACCAACTTGTGTGCCATTCACGCCAAGCGGGTCACGATCATGCCCAAGGACGTCCAGCTGGCTCGACGGATACGCGGGGATCGGGTATAATCACAACTAGTCGGCAAATTGTAAACAACGGCCCTTTTAAGGGCCACCAAATATTCCAAAAAGCAAAAAAAAAATTGGCACAATGCAGTTGGTACACATTAATACTTAAATACAGGTAAAGGAGCATATTATTGTTTTTACAATGTGATGTCATGCGTGGCACGAACTCGTATTGGATTTCAATATGAAACCTCGCATTGATTGAATTAGAGTCTGTAACTGACCAGCTTATATTCATGTGTCATGTGTGTATCCGCATGCTGTCTAATTTCGTATTCAATCTGAAACATACTACTGGTGTAGTCCAGCTTTACTTGGTATTCCCAGCATGCCTGTCGGTAAAGACGTAGTTAGTGTTGCATAAATATACCGTGATCTTCAGCTCCGAGTTAACAGTGTGAAATGGATCCTTGGGAATTTGTGACAGGAATGTAAAGTTTACCCTCCAATTCTCCGACACTAACGGTTGGAAATTGGAACACTTTCCCTCCAAATACGCCCATTTTGCACCTATGCTATTTCACTCTGTGTAAGGTATTTTTTTAAGGGACAGAAAATAATTGAAATCATCATCAGTGAAGAATTTCGAAGTTTCAAACTCTAAGTTAAGTGCTAATACTGCCGCGGACTACCTCATTTCCCCGTCCCCGACTGCTGCCGCTTCTTATTACCAATTTTAACTGCGACTACCCAAGGTTGACCTCAATCTTGTTGTCAAGGAACCTTGCGACTACCAACATCAACGAAGGTTTTCGGTTGGATTGGTGCCCACGCAAAAAATTAATTGCGGATTTAGCCGTTTCAGCTCATTCTAAGACTTTTGAGACATTACTTTGAGATTTTTTGAACTCATATTCGGATTGTACGGTACTACAAAATGAGTGTTTAGTTGTTTCAGAAGCTTTGCCCATTTTCTGTAACGAAATAGGGAAGCGTTATGCCAGGGTCTGGTACCTCGACTCAGAGCATACCGACATGCCAACATAGCTAATGTGTCGCTACATACATGAGAAGATCTTTTTTTTTGCTTTTTGGAATATTTGGTGGCCCTTAAAAGGGCCGTTGGTTTACATTGTGACGACGACACCTTCTTCGGGGGTGACAGGTTGGAGTAGTCCTTAGGCTCGTTCTCCTCGAATCCGTCGTGCAAGCTGGATGTCCTTAGGCATGATCGTGACCCGCTTGGAGTGAATAGCACACAAGTTGGTGTCCTCAAAGAGCCCGACCAAGTAAGACTCGGCAGCTTCCTGAAGGGCCTGAACAGCCGTGCTCTGGAACCGGAGGTCCGTCTTGAAGTCCTGAGCTATTTCCCGAACGAGGCGTTGGAAGGGCAGCTTCCGGATCAGGAGCTCCGTTGACTTTTGGTAGCGACGGATCTCACGGAGGGCAACAGTACCAGGACGATAACGATGTGGCTTCTTGACTCCGCCGGTGGCGGGTGCACTCTTCCTTGCAGCCTTGGTTGCCAGTTGCTTCCGTGGAGCCTTCCCGCCGGTTGACTTCCTCGCCGTCTGCTTAGTACGAGCCATGTCGATGCTAGAGTTGTAGTAGATACTTCCTTGTCAGGAGAAAGATGTGGACTGAGGTGAGAATATTTTTTGACTGGACGAAGGCTGGAGTATTTGTACTTTTGAGATGAGTAGGTTTGGCCATTTGGGTGAGTAGCTTTGCCACTTTTCTTGAGTAAGTTTGGCTATTTCATCGAGTAATGTTTTGAAACAAAGAACAATCTTTGAGCCTGTAGTAGAGTCGAGAGGGGGGAAATGGAGCCGGTTGCTTCGTTCACGTCCGCCCTTCTGATATACAAAAGAGCTCCGGATCTCTTCAATGTCTACATACAATGGCAACTACAGCTACCACGAAGTCTGCCCCAGCAGCAGCCAAAGGCAGGAAGTCCAGTCTTAGAACTAGCTACTGAACGAAACATAAACAACGGCCCTTTTAAGGGCCACCAAATATTCCAAAAAGCAAAAAACTGGGTAATCATTTGGCAGTAAAATAAATATAAATCACAAAAGCACAACGCATAGATATGAAACAGCGCAGTGTACTGAGCTGGTTAGGGGTTTTGATTGAGTTTGATTTTTTTTTAAATACCGGAGTAGTGCTACTATTGAACTTATACTTTACCGATATCATTTTTCTCCTGAAACTAGATAGTGTGACCTGCAGAAGCAAAGGTTATCAACTTCTTTGGATGATTTTGTATTTCGTTATCCTAGCGATTGAATTTGCGTTTGAAGTGATACCGACTCAAGATTTACCGTTGCCAAGTTGCATTGCTTGTAGCTTTAAAGGATACCTTGTTTTGGCGATACATTTAAAAGTCCCAATTTTAGGGTGGCGTTTGAAATGACATACGATGCAATGCAAAAAGAAAGGCAGTAGTGAGCTTACTTAATAAACAGCACATGCATTTACAACAGCAATATCCATACGAAACCAGGCAGATGCACAAGGAAGTGCAAGGAAGGACAAAGGATTGGAGGCAAGTCGGCTCCGCCCTCTGCCACACACTAACCAATGGCAGAGAAGATGCCAATTCTACTCAGCATAATGGCCAAAGCTACTCAGCATAATGGTCAAAGCTACTCAACCCTTTCCTATAAATACGGTCTCCTCCGTCCATCCTCATTTCACTTCTCTCTCGTCGTTTGAAGCAGAAGGAAGCAGCCATCATCAGAGGAACTCTCAAATCCTACCATGCCGCCAAAAAATACGAGTGGGAAAGAAACCAAGAAGGCCGTGAAGCCGGCGAAGATCATACCAAAGGTAGACAAGACCGAGAAGAGGCGGAAGAAGGGGAAGGAGTCCTACGCCCGGTTCCTCTACAAGGTCCTGAAGCAGGTTCATCCCGACACCGGAATCTCATCAAAGGCAATGTCCATCATGAACTCCTTCGTCAGTGACATCTTCGAACGGATCGCGTCTGAGGCTTCCCGTCTCTCTCACTACAACAAACGATCTACCATCACGTCACGGGAGATTCAGACGGCCGTACGACTTCTTGTACCAGGAGAGCTGGCCAAGCATGCCGTCTCTGAAGGAACCAAGGCTGTCACCAAATTCACTTCCTCCAACTGAACCACGACTCATCCTTCCCCTGTAAACAACGGCCCTTTTAAGGGCCACCAAATATTCCAAAAAGCAAACAGGTTGACCATTTATAAAGTGCGGTCTTGGGTTCATGTTAGTAACTTATTGATTATTACACGTAGGACCGGATTTGTTACGCCTTGGTTAGGCAGCTGAGATTCCGCTGACACGTTCGCGTTTAAAGATACGTGTTCAGCAGAATTTATGGAGAGTCAGGCGCCCGAAGCATATGAAAACAAATGTGCTGTGAAACCGGCTTCCATTTAAGCCGCAGAGCTCGAGCGCTGTTACACGTTTAGGTACATACGCATGAAAGTTTACTGATGCAAAGCAGCCGATACGTAATGCGTACCTTAATTAAAATCAGAGCAAATTAGCGGTATCATTTACGTAATTATTCTTCAAGGCGCGCTAGTAATACTTACTACTAAGTACTAAGGCATACAAAAAGATGCAAAAAAATAAAGCTTCAAATTGAATATGGTTGAGCCTGCGGCCGGAGAGATGTTTTTCTATATATGTATGTAGCTGTAAAATGGTAAATTAGTAAATACATATGGATGCTGTACAACAATTTTTTCGTCAGTTTTTACCGGTTTCATACCCGATTCATAATGAAGACGCCCGACCTGCGTCATATTTTTCTACGTCAAGATTGCGGAAACGCATTGAAGTAAATGGAACAGTAATACAAAATGTACAGTGAAGAATTAGGCCGCATATTTCCACAAATACAGAGTAGAGAGAGATACATCGTAAAACACAAAGCCAAGGAATGCTACTAGCACGTAGTTTCTTGCAGGAGGCGGAGTTAAGCCATCAGCCGACCAATGGCTGCAAAGTGGCCAAACCTACTCAACAAAAGTGGCAAAGCTACTCAGCAAAAGCTCCACACCTACTCAGCAGACCAGTATAAATAAGAATCTCAGATTCACATAACATATTCATTCGCCGCTTGACTCATCTCAAGAAAGAAGTCCTAGCAAGAAGCTCACTCATCATGTCTGGCCGTGATAAAGGAGGAAAGGTGAAGGGAAAGGCGAAGTCCCGTTCGATCCGTGCTGGTCTCCAGTACCCAGTTGGAAGGATTCATCGTCTGCTCCGAAAGGGAAACTACGCTGAGCGCATTGGAGCCGGAGCCCCCGTCTACTTGGCTGCCGTCTTGGAGTACTTGACCGCAGAAGTCATGGAACTGGCTGGAAATGCTGCTCGTGACAACAAGAAGACCCGGATCATCCCTAGACATCTCCAACTGGCAGTTCGGAACGACGATGAACTGAACAAGCTTCTACACGGCGTCACAATTGCACAAGGCGGAGTTCTTCCGAACATCCAGGCTGTTCTCCTCCCAAAGAAGACCGGAAAGACCAAGACGGAATAAATGCCAAACCTGACAGTAAACAAACGGCCCTTTTAAGGGCCACCAAATATTCCGAAAAGCAAAGGACAACTGATTGTTCAATTCAATTGTAGTGGACTCATTTAGTTGTGTATCCGATCATGTCGGATGGTACGCCGAACTTTAAACAGATTTTAGCAAGGCATATAGCATTATGAAATGAATTTTCTGGGACTTTGCCTAAATTTAGCACGGTACATAATATTATGAATTTTCTGGGACATTGCCGAATTTTGCCTGATTATAGCATGGGAAATAACATTATGAATTTTCTGCGAGTCAGATTTTGCATGATCTTAACCGTATTTAGCATTTCGAATTTCTGGAAATCCGCCTCCCGAAATGGGATTCAGGGTAGATGTTGGATGAAAGGGCCACCGGGTTGGTAGATGTTGGATGTAAGGGCCGGCGGGTTGGTAGATTTATGTAGAGGGACTTTGGACTGGACGGGCTGAAGTGGGTTGTGATGATGCGGCTAAGCGTGGTTACCGGAATGAATTAAGACAAAATAATAGGTCAGCTAGAGACAAAGTGTGCGCCCTGCTGGGGAAGTCGTATGTTTAGGACACTAACAGCGTAAATAGGGACAAGATTCGTATAAACTAAACTATGCTAATTCATTTTGCTCTTTGGAAGATATGGTGGCCCTTAAAAGGGCCGTTGTTTACAATGTGAGTTGTCCTTATTTAGGCTCGTTCTCCTCGGATCCGTCGTGCAAGCTGGATATCCTTCGGCATGATCGTGACCCGCTTGGCGTGAATGGCACACAAGTTTGTATCCTCAAAGAGTCCAACCAAGTAAGACTCCGCCGCCTCCTGGAGTGCCATTACAGCCGAGCTCTGGAACCGTAAGTCCGTCTTGAAGTCTTGTGCAATTTCCCGAACGAGCCGTTGGAAGGGCAGTTTCCGGATCAGGAGCTCCGTTGACTTTTGGTAGCGACGAATCTCACGGAGGGCCACTGTGCCTGGACGGTAACGATGGGGCTTCTTGACTCCGCCGGTGGCAGGTGCGCTCTTCCTTGCAGCCTTGGTTGCCAGTTGCTTCCTTGGAGCCTTCCCGCCGGTTGACTTCCTCGCCGTCTGCTTAGTACGAGCCATTCTGATGCTGCTGGAGTGCTGGAGTAGTACTTCGTTCTATGTCTCGACTCTGACAATACTCAAAAAGTGGATGATGGCAGTCATGAAGGCAAACGATATTTATACTTGGCCCTGAGTAGCTTTGCCACTTTTGCTGAGTTGCTTTGCCACTTCTGTTGAGCATTTTGGTGCATGATTCTGTTGAGTAAGTTTAGCCACTAGAGTAGCTTTCTCCGTTGTTGTACTGATTAAGTTTTACCACCTTCTCTCCTAAATTAAATTACATGCAAACTAGTCTGTAATAAGTTGCAACAGCATTTATGAAATTATGATTACTATGAACTTTGCAGTCTTATTTATGAAACCAATCTGCAGTATACATACATATTAGGTTAACAATTAAACCAATATCTCTCGTTCAAACTTAATGTATCCAGACTGAAACATGAGACGTAGCAAGGCGATTTTCAATAAATAAATAAATCCTCATATAATAAGCATCCTACGGTTTAAAACGAAATTGGCGAAGCATCCTGTATCGTCCCTACATACATAATAAACAAGGAATTTTGACTAGGCTTTATTTTATGACGCTAGCCCCCAGGGCCCTCGACTGCCTTTCTCATCAACTTTGACCCTTGGGACATCCGTCCAGGGACAGTGCTAGATACTGCAATACAGTATATGTCTTGCCTAATACACTCCTCTCCTTCCTCCCAAAATCCAGAATTTTTCTAAAATCAACTAACGCTTCAAAATTTAGAAAAACTCAAAAACTGACTCAAGTTTGAGCAGTCATATGGTGTTTGAGGAGCTCTATCTTCGGAACTGGAGGTCGGATTGGGTTTATAAAACTAGTATTAGGTAGGTCACTTTATGGGGCAGCTCATACGTTAGTTTAAGTCTCATCGGCCGTGACCCTGACCCTCCATATTTCCCTCCAGTAGTAGTCATACAAGGAGGGAAACCATGTAACGGCAACAACATACTGCTACCTACCTGATACGACTAGAAGACTAGGAGCAATACAACAAGGGCAGAAGTGGAGAAGTACGCACCGCATTTTTCTTATGATATTTGCTTCCAATTATACGTAACAAAATGGGACAAGTGACTTTATTGATAGTGAAGAGGATTCCCTATGTGCTTTGTGCATTCATTCCCATTATTGTTTGAGGACAGAGAAAAGCGGGATCGTTGTGGCTTCTTACTCATCCGCACTCCCATATATAAGAAACCATTCCGGTCGCAGTCTTCATCATTTGACTTGATTAGGAACAAGACCCTCAGCCTCAGCTCTCACTTGCAATCAAGTCTACTCTTCTGCTCTCATCATGTCTGGCCGCGGTAAAGGAGGAAAGGGACTCGGGAAAGGAGGCGCCAAGCGACATCGGAAGCTCCTCCGTGACAATATTCAGGGAATCACGAAGCCTGCCATCCGCCGCCTCGCCCGCCGTGGAGGCGTCAAGCGGATCTCTGGACTCATCTATGAGGAGACACGCGGCGTGCTCAAGGGCATGATCCGGGACGCCATAGTGTACACTGAGCACGGGAGGCGGAAGACTGTTACCTGCATGGACGTCGTCTACGCTCTCAAGCGACAGGGAAGAACGCTCTACGGATTCTAAGACCGCTGGCCCGGCATTTTCCCTGAAAGCACTCTGTTAAACAACGGCCCTTTTAAGGGCCACCAAATATTCCGAAAAGCAAAGTATCCATTTGAGTTGACACTCCCCTTAAAGTACATACAGAGCTTAGCCCAAAACAAGGGCGGGAAATAAGGACAGCATGAGTGGTCTAATTAAAATGAAACGTAAAAGCTATGGAACTCATTTCCTTGTGGACGAATCCAGTCAGTAGTCTGTCTCTGTCCACTTTAGTCATGCCGCATCCGATACCACTCTGATTCTTTGAGACGTTACAGACATAATTGAACAACAGCGCTTGTTTTCAGTCTTTATTTCCACTATCTCAACATGCGTTGATTTTTTTTACATTTAAAATAATTTTTATCACTTTTCATCAGCAATCCCCTCGGATAAAAAGTGATATAAATACCTTTTTCATCGGTGTGATATTTATCACGTGATAAATACTCGAAATACTACTCCTTACGTACACAGTGCACTGCAAAATTTACAGTAACAGTATGACCGGGTTTGTCGGACATGGTCTGACTGTTATTGACCGTGCAGAAGCAATACGCTTAATCAATATCCGAAGAGTTTAGAAATTTATGTTAATCACTCTAGACCGAGCTTTGGTTCTTGAAGGACGCCTTTTATCCATAATGCAAGGGAATGCCACCGCAATGAAAAACAGCAAACCAATTCTCATTCCCGTGCTGATGAGGCCTTTCATTCTGAATGAAGTAATTAAGAATCGTATTGATTTAAATGGCTCGTAATGGAGGCAGGAACGGCGGAATTGATCAGAGGCGCTTACTACCGATACTGATGTATTTACAAACCCGCTCAAAATACATCCGAGCTCACTTCAACGATTGAAACGACCTTACCATGAGATTATCTAACACAGTTTACTCCACAATCATTGCCTACACTAGCACAAACATTTGAAGGAAAGTTCTTGAGCTTACAGTCCAAGTCAAAATGTTCATACTGAGTCCGAAAATACTGAAACTATATCGAATCACCCTGAAGTTCGCCAATGCCTTCCGGGCAATTCCATACGAAATGGACGAGAAAACAGACACATTTCGCATTAGTACTTCGTCGTCCCGTCTAAGGCTTCGAAGTTGGAAACTAACGAAGGTTTTCCTATTCCTTCATCTACTGTTTCTCTCGTTTCGACTCTACCAATCAACATTTTTGCCAAACAAACCAAAGTTTACGGAACGCCTCGTGGAACTAATTTATTTCGTCTGCTTTGTCCTTGTCGCCGTCGTTCAAGTCCTCCTCACACACAAGGAAAAGGAAATGCTAATTTTTCTCAATCACTATATCAAGTTCTTCAAGTCACTTCAAGGTAAGATACGCCGAAGAGGGAATTCGAAAAATTGTGCCAGTCAACTTGTAACTGGCTAGCCACATGCATCCACCGTCTCCTCATTGGCTAATTGAGAGACCGGAAACATGACGACCAATGAGGAGACGAGAAGACCAGTATCAGGAGATTGTTGACAGTCAAAATATTTAGGACAGTATTGGAGTTTGCATGGTGTTCCTCTTAAATTTTGAAATCGTCTAGTTCCTAAATATACGTATTTTTCAGATAACTATTCTAAGCCGAACTCGCCAAGTCCACCATGGCACTTTGAACTACGCCTTCTGGTCACGTTTATGCTCTGTTCCTCAGCAGGAGTTCCAACTACTTTAAATTTTGCATATTTTCTCCGGAATCCAAATGCCAAGTTCTTTCTGTCCTCACTATTTGTTGACACTCCTGACCTCCCGCCGTACATTCTCTTATTGCTACCGCCCACTTTATGGCTCCATTTTGTAAGTTGGTCGACTATAACAACATTGGGCCTTATTGGCTTCTTCCCGATCTACGCCACCATTTTTGTCATGTTGGAACTCAAGTAAGACTCAAAACAAATTAGAAATATCTACATACCTATGAGTATACATTACATAAAATCGTTGGTCTGCCTGTATGTTCGCTATCTTTTTGAGACATTTTGTTTCTATGATTGAGTTATTTTTTCGAGACATTTTTCTTTAATGATTGAGATACTATTGAAACTATGATTTATTAGAGCTGGTAAGAGCCACAGCCTCTACACCAAGGACGAACTGCGCCAGCCAGCCAACGTTATCCATGTCTACAGATGTTTCCAAGTCCTGACCAACGACTTTAACGATATAATGCGGGCCTATTTGCTAATGTTCGTAAACGACCTGGCCATCATTCTGTCTGTCCTCGGCAATTTCATACTAATACGTTTCCATGGAGATCTCGCGCTCGAGAGTCTCGTCATCCTCACAGCAGTCTCCGTAATTGCTGCAGGCTATCTGTTCATAAGCTACGTCAAGTTCGGAGAGGTCAATGAAATGTCAAAAGGGTTCATTGGCTCTTGG